>JAJPUD010008067.1:0-45246 GCA_023553655.1 Myrmecobius fasciatus
AGGGAAGGAAGGGAAGAAAGGAAGAAAGGAACCTAATGTTAAACTTTTTGCTTAAGGCTAAAACAGTGTCAAATGGGATAAAGCAAAAGATAAACACATATCTCTAAGGCCATACTTTCCTCATTTTCACCTTCCTTCTTGGATAATTCTCAATACTAACACAGCTTGGGAGGCTGAGGAAGGAGGGAAGTTAACAAAAAGCAGACTGAATGAGAGTATTAATTTTGTAATTATGTTCAGAATGTTTTCCAACAGAAAGCATTACACAAGCCATGCCTATAAATAATAAAACCTGAGGTACAGTTATGGTACAAAGACAGACCTTTCAAATGGCCCACTGAAATGTGCCATTTACTTTGGTCACCAGCCACATAGCAAAGACTAATTTTTTTAAACTGTTAACTTTTCAAAATTTATTTGTAAAAAACACAGCCAAGTCAAGCGGGCAGGGTATCCAGTCTTGCTCTCCTTGGATCTTGTGAGTTGTGGACAACCAGATGTGACAGTGCCTTTAGATAATTGACTTAGCATTGGTTTTTCTTGTCCCTGTAGTCTAAGAAAGAAATCCAAATGCTTTCTAGATAAAAGGGATATTTGCTAAGAAAGAAATACAACAATGGTACTATTTGATAAAAACAAGTTGTGACATCCATCATTAGCAAATATTATAATCATCCATAATTATGATTAAGTTATCTGAATCAGTTATTTACTTAGCTCATATTCATGAGTCTTAAATGTGGCTGAAGTTTCAAGCTGAAAGGAACTGTAGAGATCAATTCATTAAATATTAACTCTTCCAATCCTTACATTTTATTTTTTTCCATCTTAAGAAATCTGTTTATTTTAGAAGGACTTATTATCTCTCCCTCCCACTGTTCCTCCCCCATCAAACATTTTTTTAAATGAATAATAAAACCCTTGTCATGAATTTACATTGTTCTGCAAAATAAATTCCCACATTGACTGTATCCAAAAAGGTATGACCCACTGCATTCTAAGATTAAAATCTCTAGGGCAGGAGGTGGGTCCTATCCCTTCATTTTACAAATAGATAAACTGAGACCTAGAAGGCATAGTGATTTGCCCAGAGTCATATAGCTAGTCAGCAGCAATGCAGAAAGCAGAAATTCCAGGCAACTTTTCTTCCTCCCACCAGCATATTGCCTCTCCCATTTTCCCTTTTATCTTGTGACAATAAGACCTAACTGAGGAGTCCATAGCTATACGCTAATGACAGTTCATACTAAAAACAAAAAGGGACAAAACCATAAGTAACAATACAACTTTTGCTTAAATTACCAATATAATTGAGAAAAAAAAAGTTGGGTTTGTTTTGGTTTTGACTCTGAATTATCTAACCTGTTATGTCAAAAAAAATAAAGATGTTCCAGGTCGTGATTGAGGGAAACTTCTTTTTCTGATGCTGTCTGATCATGTCTTTCAGCCTGATAGGATTATTTTCTGAAAATTCCAGCAGGGATAGAAAGAAAAAAGGAAACACAAGAAAGGGCAGCATATCATGAGATTGTCATCATTTCTGACAGAACCCTGGTGCACTGTACATTGAGAAACAGGAAGGATTAACTGAACTTCCCTGATCATTTCAGTAATCCAAGAAGAATGACCCATTTTCTCTCCTTAAAAAAAATGAAAAAAAAAAGTAACACTAAATATATAAATATGTGTATTATGTATATATATATATACATATATACTTATATATGTAGGGGGTGTTGTGTGTGTGTGTGTCTTTTTATAATGTATGGATCTGTCTTTTGAGTTTCTGAATGGAAGTTTGTTAGTATGGGGGGGGAGGGTTTGCGGGGAGAAGAATCTCGGGGGAGGGAGTAGTCACTGATTCTTCCAGAAAGATTGAAATAAGACAAAATGATGTCAAAATAATGCATGTGTTGTAGCTACAATGATAATCAAAACAACAACATGTGTACTCAAATCCAGCTGGCCCTTCTTCCACATCTCTTTAAGGTTATATCTATATCATTATAATAAAAGAAGAAGGATAAAGAGTCATCCCACTGACTGGATTTGCATTTGCCAGTCAATATTTTCCCCACAAAGGATCCAAATGTTTTCATATCCAATGTAAATCTAGTAGAAATATTCAGGCTACTCTCCAGGAAAAAAATCATATGCAAATGAAATATCCAGGATGTGGCTAAATAACATAGAGAGCTGCCAAAATATGTAAATAATTTTGATGGTGCAGATACAACCAAGAAAATGTAAGCAGGCTGTAGAGTAGGGCTTCTTAACTTTTTTATGTCTTGAACCCCGTGGGCAATCCGGTGAAGGCTATGAAACCCTTCTCAGAATAATGTTTGTTAAATGCATAAAATAAAATAGGTAGGATTACAAAAGAAGCCAATTATATTGAAATACAATGATCAGAATATTAAAAACAAAAGTTCACAGACTCTGAGTAAAGAACAATTTCCTTAGAAGATCCATTTAACACTGAAACAGATTTTTTAAATATAAAAAATGAAATAAATAATACCATTCATTCCATTCTCTTTTATATTAACTAACATTAGAAATGTAGCCAGCCAACCAGTACACATGTTCTCAGGGTTCAAATATGGAGCAGTTTGCAATATCATCCCCACCATCCCCCAGCTCATGCCCAGACTCAGCCATGAAGGGTTGAAACTTCCCTAGCACCTCTTCCAAATTCTCTCCTCCAATTGATTCCACTGGAAGAAAATCACAATTTTTATACTCACAATTTGGGCAGTCAGAGGGAAAGCAATTTTATTCAGGAAAATATAGGCTTAGTTGGGAATGTTAAGTGGCCCAGAGGATAGCGTGTTGGGGTCTAGAATCAGGAAGATTCACCTTTTAGAGTTCAAATCTAACCTCAGATAGTTATTAGCTGTGTGACCCTACACAAGTCCCTTAATTCTGTCTGCCTCAGTTTCTTCATTTGGAAAATGAGCTGGAGAAGGAAAAAGCAAACTACTCCAGTGTTTTTGCCAAGAAAACCTCATATGGAATCAGATACAACTAATCTTTGCCAAGAAAAACCCAAAAAGAGTCAGATACAACTAATCAACACCATCAAAATGGATTTTTTTAAAAATATAGAGAGAAAATTATAGAAAGACTTTCATGAACTGTTGGAGTGAAGGGTACAGAGCCAAGAAAATAATCTATAGAATGTAAATAACAATGTTAATGAAAAAAACAACTACCAGAAAATAACCAAAAGTGAATGCTATAAAATTACCATATATGTTTATCATATATACTATAATGATAGTATATATTATATATTATAATTGTATTGTGATCATGCCTATATTTTACAATATGTGATGCTATAATTAATTTTTCCTCCCAATCATGGCCCTCAAAGAAGAAATAAGAGATTTCACCTCTCCACCCCCTACTCTTTTACAGAGGTGGAAGGACCACTGATAGGAAATGTCATGCATTTTAGATTTTAGATTTTTTTTTGATGTTTTGATTAGTCTTGCTTTTTTCTTGTTCTTTTTTCTTTTAAAAAATTTTTTTGTTATTACATGTGATCCTCTGAGAAGCGGAACCAAAAGGATGCAAGGAGAAGGTTAAGCAATTAAAAATACATTATATAAATAAAAACGTATTTCAAAAAAAAAATCTAAACTAGAAGCTCTGCTCCTATACACGTATTAGCCCTATCATCAAATCATATCAGTCTTTTTTATTTAAATCCAATTCACACATCAGTCAAGACATTAGTCTAATAATGTCATTGCTTTTCTTGAAGAAAAAATGAACAAGAGTATCAGTTTTTGATACTGCAGGGCACAGTCAGGTTGCTGGGTTATAGGTAATCACACCCAAATATAAGCTCACTGTGTTTACAAGTGCATATGAGGGCTTTGCTATTCTTTATGTAGACTCTCTTTTGCTGTCTGTGATTTTATGTAAGCTAGTCCCCAACCCCTGGGGAAGGAAGAATGTCTTCAGCTTCCAATTTAATAAGAAAAAAATTGGTAAAAATAAATGTGAAACTACAAGGTCAACATAATCATTGCTATTTTCTTCCTTCACTGGGGAATATGAAAAAGTCTATGACCTTCTCCTCTGGGAGAAAAGTTCCAAGGCCCTTCTCCCCTCTGGCCCCAATCCCTTGTATTCTCTCCTCCTTAGAAAGGCAGGAGAGGTGGGAACAGCTTAGAAAATAGAATGGTGTATTGTATCTCTACAGAAGATATAGAATGGTCTTATGTAACTCTGAAGACCTGGGTTAAATTCCATCCCAGATACTTCCTAGCTAAATGACTAATAATAATAATAATAACTCACTTTGCTCTCACATTTTACAGTTTGAAAAGTGCTATACAAATATTACAGGAGGAAAAGATACACACATTTATTAAGCATCTACTATATGCCAGATACTGGGCACTTTGCTAATGTGTTTTAATGAGCATTTTGCATATATTATCTCATCTGCTCTTCCCAATAACCCTGTGAGATGAGTTCAATGATTATCCACATTTTCAAGTGAAGAAATTAAGAATGAAGAGATGTCAGAAATGAAGCCCACTGAAGAAGATGATCCTCCAGATGGAGTAGATGGAAGAAGACGCATCCCCATTCCCACAAGTAATAAGCTATTATGGATTCTGGCTAACTTCCTCATAGATTGCTGTTTGATTTGGTGATGTGTATTTAATTTTTTCTTCCCGTACACTATGCAATTCAGGGTATGTTTTTAGATTTTGTTATTAATTAATATGCTTATAATATGTCACATCAATTAATTAGCTCTGAAGATGCATTTCCCAAAAATAACTAATTTTATTTTTTAGTTTTAAATAAATATCAAATTGTTGGATCTATTCAATTTATTAACAGATGGAAACAATCATACACATAGAGACATATATAACCATTCACAATACATACAAATTCAGAGAGAGAGTGAGCCCAAACTCTCCATATAACAATAGATAATTCTTTTTTCACTTGTCTGGAAATACAGTCCCAAACCATTCAGGCCATTCCAGATACTGATCAAAATCTTTCAAAAAAATTCTTCATATTTCTCAAAATAGGAGATAAATTCAGGCTCTTTAAAAAACATGACAGATTAGTCCTTTTTCTTTGCTTTGTCTTCAGTAATCGCAAGTCTTTCCAGAATATTCTTGCCAGCTCCTCATAAACTCTTCATAGTATTCCCTTTATAAGTTTTCTTTATAATATATCACTTACAACAGTTCTGACAAGGAAGGAGGTTCACATTCCCTTCTCCCTCCCTGACTTCTCCACATATTCCTTATAGATCTTTATAAATCACAGATAAAAGCACACCTTCTCCCGTCTCCATAGGGAAAAGCACTTCATAGTAAGACATTTCTCAACTGTCATTTCAAAAGTGCCAGCACAACCTGCTTTCCTCAACATTCTGTTTGGCTCTTAAAGCTATAATAGCAGTATCAGAGCAATATTTGAATGCATGAAATAGTCATTCCAATCATGGATTATAGTACTAAAAGCAATAAGCCAAAAGCATCAGTCAAGTCAGTTAACATATATTTATTAAATGCCTACTATGTGCCAAAGAATGGTGAAATTTTAGGAAATTTTTCCTTCATTTAAACAAAATAAAAACTAGGCTGGTGATTTTCCTCCTAAAACTAAGTCTACACATTATGAAGGGAAGCTAGGTGATATCATAATGCACAGAGCGCCAGATCTGGAGTTGGGAAGCTCATCTTCCAAGTTCAATTCTGGCCTCAGATACTTCCTAGCTGTGTGACTCTGGGCAAGTCACTTAATCCTATCTGCCTCAGTTTCCTCATCTATAAAATGAGTTGAAGAAGGAAATGACCAACCACTCCAATATCTTTGTCAAGAAAACTCCAAATGAGGTCACAAAGAGTCAGACAATACTAAAAACAACCAAACAATAATAACATGTATAAAATGATGTTAAGAATTATGCAACAGGAAGGGGGGCAGCTAGGTGGTGCAGTGGCTAGAGCATTAGCCCTGAAGTCAGGAGGACCTGAGTTCAAATTTGATCTCAGACACTTAACATTCCCTAGCTGTGTGAGCCTGGGCAAGTCACTTAACCTCAATTGCCTCAGCAAAAAGAAAAAAAAAATTATACAGCTTTCTCTCTGTGTGTGTGTGTGTATGTGTGTGTGTGTCTTTGTCTCTTTGTCTCTCTCTGACTCTGTGTGTGTCTTTGTTTCTGCTTCTGTCTTTGTCTCTATCTCTCTTATCTCTTTTTCTCTTTCTCTTTTTTTCTCTTTCTCTTTTTTTCTCTTTCTCTCAAATATACACACACATAACCATATCTGGGTATGACAATGAAATTTGATTAGAAAATGGCAAACATCAAGGAAAGAAAAATTGCTATCCCAGGCAAAAAAATTATTTAAAGGAAAGGGTTCTACCACCACAAAAATCCCCCTCCCAAGTCAGGAGGCATAGAAATTCTTGAAATCAGTAGGATACAGTTCCAAAGGAACAAGTAGATATGAATGCCAAGTATTACAAAATACAAGACATCATAAAAATCTTCAATGTCTTTTTTTAAAATGGTCTATGTCTTTTTTTAATAGCCCCATTTTCCTATTCACTCAAAATTACTCATTCAAAATCCTCTTCCTGTGGGGTGGTTAATAATGTTGTCCATCTGCAAAGCTGAAGCCAGCATATACAAATGGACACATTTCTCCTTTTCCCTCCTTTGTTAGCTACAGTAGGGCTAGGTGACTTGAAGCTAGACTGCTGGGAATCTAACACCAAGGGATATGTTTGTTCAGGACGTTTTCCTTTTTTCTCCTTTGAGAGAGACAGTAAAGCATGCTGGAGATCACCATAGTTTAAATGCGTTTGATACCATCTTGGGAAAGAAAGAGCCTGAAGACCATAAACAGCAGTGAAGTATTAATTAAGAAAAGTATCAACATAAGGAACTATCCTCACACCCTGCAGGGAGGCAGAGACAAATGCCATCTTTGCCTCCCCCATCTCTCCCTCCCTCATCTGTGTTACCCTGAGCCTCTTTTTTACTGGGTACATTTCGAATATTGATCAAAGGCTCACTAGTTACTTGACTTTAAATGGTATGAACCTTCCTGAAAGAATAAACAGGACTGAGCACATGGTTTCCTGTGCCCTTATAGAGATTTCCGTGACTGTAAGCTTCAAATGATATCTTTGTGAAGGTGGTCAAGAATCTCATCCACTTTGAATTCTGACCAAGTTTAAATTTTGTTTTTTTTTTCCCTTCAAAGGAATCAGCCCTAGAAAAAACTATGAAGGGGGCGTTAGTCTGCCTTCAAGGATTCCTTGCTTTTTCTTTTATGGTGCTTCCCCTCCTTTCCAAACAGCCTCCAAAGGCTCATTCGGCCTAACACAACTTGCTCAGGAGTAAGCTGGACAGTTCAATAACCAGCTCCGGTGAACGTGGGGGGAGTGAATGTATTCAGGATTCACTTTTAATTGTAATCTACATTGTCTTCATCACATTTTAAATCTTAATTCTTAGACAATCAACAAAACAATAAAACAGATCCGATTTGTAAGTTGACTAATTTCCAAAGAGCACATAAATTCTCACAATAGATATTTAATAATCAGCTTTCTCCAGATGGTTTGAGCTGGCTCCAGCATCCCCCTAGTTTCCTGAGTCTTTTCCTTTCAGTAAAAGTTAGTTTTCTGCACCTTTCTTTTCCTTTTTAATCAACATTTACCTACCTGACATTCTAGTTTGTGAGGGTACTGTTGTGATCTGCTAAACTGACATAACTGAAATTTTCAATTTTTTAAACTATAACATGGCAAAAATATGAACATTTCCATATACCAAGAACAGAAAAAAATTGTCTATGACACAGTGAATCTCCATTATGTAATATTTCTGTTTTGAGTAAAATACATTATATTTAATAGTCTTTTCAACACTGTCCTGTTTGTTCATGCCTTCTTCTGAACTTCCTTCTCTTTTCTACCATGTATTTTTTTTTATTTTCACTGATGGTCTTTTCTTGTTGTGGGGAAGGGGCATCACTATCTCCCCCTAAAAAATCACTTCCTAGAAATAAAAGGTGTAGTCAAGCAAAACAAACCAATATTTGCATTTTAAAAAGAAATTTCTGGAGATTTTTTAGTCTAAAGGAGATATTCTAATAGTAGATGATTCAAAGATTAAAACACAAAGCATTTGGGAATACAGATGAGTCTTTGGCACTCTTTAAATCTACCCTTTGTGTGAAGCTGTACATGTTAATATGTAAATGTTATTAATTTTAAAATAATTTAATCTTGATAGATCATTATTTGAAATTTTTATACCTTTTAGATTTTGATGTCCTGGGTTAAAGCCCAGTGTCTCCCACATTAGTTTTTCTTTTTTTCCACATTAGTTTTTTTTATTGCTTTTTTACATAACTGTCCTCAAAAATGTGACTAAAGAAAATGAGGGCCTATAAGTTTCACACAAGGAAAAAAATTAATTTCCCTAAAATCAATAGATAAGCCTTTCTTTTATCACCTTAGGAAGTTCTATTGAAAAAGAAGATATAGTGATTTTTAGAGATGTTATTAATATCGGTGACATATTTTGATCTACATATAGCCTCTTCTATTAGAATATAAGCTCCTTGAAGGCAAGGCTCATGATTTGGTCTTTCTTTGTATCCCTAGCATTTAGTACAGTGCTTGACACATAGTAAACACTTAAGAAGTGCTTATTGAATGACTCTATTGACTGAATGAAGTGTTGACATCAACAATGATAATAAGCCAACTAGAGGGAAAAAAAGCAAAAATCATGGTATCCTCGGACAGTCTTTATTCAAGCATAACCACAACATATGCACACAGAATCCTATTTCTTTATTAAAATGCATAAAGCAGCCAGAAGCAGAGACACCAATAAATTCTTCTGTATAAGCAGAATATTTTTTAATGGCTCCCTAAACACTAATAACTACTGCCCTCTTATGTGTACTTGACTCTGTTTAACCTTTTGCTGTGCTTTTTAACTTCTCCAACTCAGGTACTAATATGGAACTAATGTGGGGTTTATTTTCCCTATAGGAATAGCAGAAAGAGCACTGCACATTATCATAAGCACATGAGATCCTTCCAGCAACTGCAAGACTTGACATCAAAGCATCTGTATTATGGCACAGGGAAAGAATTTAATAACAATTGCAAGACTAAGCATTCTTAGTTTTTAAACATCAGATAGTTCATTGAATATTTGTCATGGAAAAAATAGCACTAGCCAAGCAAAGGAACCGGCAAGATAACATAGAGACATTTCTTTAGTAGCAGATGTCAGTTTCCATGCAGATTACTACTCCAAACATGGGAGCCCATCATGACCTGCCATTAAATGGACAGCCAGCAAGAGCAAAATTGAAGGAGTTCAGGTTGCTGGAAATTGTAAAATCTAAATGTAGAAGGCAAGGGGGGGATAGCATAAGTCTTTTTCTATCAACCAAATACCTCTATCTGACACAGTCTTTGTGTGCTGAGATCTTGAAATATGTTCAGACATACCCCAGGATCAGCATTTTTATCTAATTTTTAATCTTCATTTAAGAATTTGGTTGTTGGTTTTTTCCTTCTTCCCTTTTGCTGTCATTATTACTTCCTATCTCAGGATAGTGAGGAGACACCCAGAACACTCCTATAGCAAAAATAAACAAAATATTTCCCCCCCTGACATTTAACTACCAGAGGTTTTTGTCTCCCCCTTTTTTGTTTTCCTCAACTAAGAAGGTTGCCCCAGCAGCCTGACATACTGTACTTGTTTTACAACTGCATTAATCCATGTCCTGCTGAGCTGCTGCAGAGAGAAGAATTCATTTGACACCAGCAGGGAGAAGACAGGAAAAAATTAAGAGCAAATGCATAAATAAATAAATAATTTAAATAACAGGGGAAGGAGAGAAGCAATAACAAAGTCTAGTGAGCATGTGTTCACTAGTACACATGAGCACACAAATGAGAGCATGAGGAAAATGATATAAAAAGGGAGGAACATGAAATAACAAATACTATCAAAAGGGAAAAATACTTTATCATTAGCCTATGAAATAGCTACTACATTGGTTTCTATCAGGGTCCTATTGTAGCATCATATCTGAAGTAAGAACTGGACCATTACTTCCACTTACTAAAAGAAGCCTTCACTCTTATGCATTCTTCTGCAATAAATAACTGTATTTTCAACAGTACTCCTGGTATGCTGCTGCTGAGCTGAACTTCTTTAAAAGTAATTGCTTTGGATATAGGAATATAAAAGATTATTATCAATGGAAATAACAAATTTGAAGAATTCAGACAACTGTGAGAAGACTTGTATGAACTGATGCAGAATGAAGAACCTGAATTATTAGACAATGACAAATGTGAGTAGAACCAAGAGAATATTATACACACCACAGCAAGATTATACAATGATCAAGTCTGACAGATGTGGCTCTTTTCAGGAGCAAGATGATTCAGGCCAGTTCCACTGGTCTTGTGATAGAAAGAGTAATTTGCGCCCAGAGAGAGGACTATGGGGAATGAGTGTGGATCACAACATATTGTTTTCACCATTTTTGTTGCTATTTACTTTCTTTTTGTTTTTTCTCATTTCTTTTTCCTTTTTTGATCTAATTTTTTTCATTTTCCATAATTTTGGAAATATGTATAGAAGAATTATACATGTTTAACATATATTAAATTACTTGCTATCTAGGGGAGGAGGTAAGGGGAAGGGAAGGAAAAAAAATTTGGAACACAAGATTTTGTGAGGGTGAATGGTGAATATTATCTGTACATATGTTTTGAAAATAAAAAGATTCAATAAAAATAAATGAATAAATATATAACAAAAAGAGAATGATAACAATCAGCAAAGTACATGATTAACAATGGTTTGTTGGGGGAGGAGGGTATATACACAAGATACAAAATTAGGATTAACTTTCATTATTCTTTCTTAAGTCTAGTCAATCAGTCAACTAAAAAAAATAAATCAAACCCTGGTTTGTGGCCTTTATCCAGGTGTAAATTAAATGTTCACATGGAAAATTTAGCAATCAGTTCTCACAAGAGGTTCAACCTGGCACCAGCACCCTAACCATAATATAAATGACAATAACACTAAAAGTCAGGTAAAAGTAAATGAATTACAACGAGTAATTTTAACCCCAAAGAACACAAGATGAAACAAATCTTATTTTGGGTACGCAGATGAGAAACTGCAGTATAAAATGGTGCATATATGTAGTAGTTGTTTTTCCTTACCTGTTTTTTCCCCTCATTATCAGCAAAAAGGGAGGATATCTACAAATAACTGGGATATTGAGAAATGTACCGATAAAACCTTTGTAAAAGTTTTTGAAACCTGATGCCTCAAACATACTAAGCACATTTGGAAAAGGAGTAAGAAATATTCCTCTTCTTTTGTGTTGCCTATTGTGTTAATGTGGAAAGGATACAAGAGGAAAGGGAATAAGCATTGATATAACACCTAGTAAGTACTTAATAAAAATTATCTCATTTTATCTTTGAGCCAAACTGAAGCTCCAGATAAACTCATGGAATTGGGGGCAAGTCATTTAGCTTTTCTCAATCTATTTCTTCAACTGTTAAATAAGGAGGCTGGACTAAATGATCAAACTTTAAGTTCCTTTTAAGCTCTAAAGCCTCTAATTCTAATCAATTAATCTCTATAGTTGGAAATATATCTGAAGTTCTACTGAAAACTTACCTCAACACTCTTCTAAAATTATGATCAGTGAAATGACCCTCTCCAATATTTGTTCTTTTCTCTTCTATTACTGACCTATAAGAAATGTTTTAATGGAAATGTTTTACTGTAATCAGATTTGCAGAGGATAAAAAGATTCTAATTCCATGAAATGTGTTTTTGTGGTGATTTTTTCCTAACAAGTTCCCTATTCAACCAATTACCTAGTCTTCCCAATTCCATCTCAACATTTTTACATAGGAATGGGAATAAGCATTTATATAATACCTACTATTTGTCGGGCACTGTACTAACTGCTTTATAAATATTATTTTATTTGATCATCACAACAACCCTGAGAGATAGATGCTGTAGTTATTTCTATTTTAGATATGTGGAAACTGAGGCAGAAAGATGTTAAGTGTGTTGTCCAGGATTCACATAGCTAGGCAATGTCTGAAGTTGGTTTTGAACTCTGGTCTTCCTGACTCCAGTCTCAATGCTCTATCTAGTTTGCCAACTGGCTGCTTCCCATGCATCTCCTTATCTCCTCCTCCAGGATCATTAGCCTAATTCAATTCCTTACCATCTCCTACGTGAACTACCTCAAAAGGCTCCTAATTGGTCTTCCTAAATTCACATTCTTCCCTCTCAAATCTATCCCACACACAGTTGCCAAAATAAACTCCCTAAAACATTAATCTAATAATATCCCTCAATTTTTTTCAAAAATCTCTATTTATTCCAGATACATCTAGGTAAAATACAAGCTCCTCTACTTTATTTTAAAAGGTCTTCTTGAGTCTATTTTTCTAGGCTTAATGTAAATTGTTTCTCTATTTTATCTTCATATCCCCAGCACTTAGCACAGTGCCTAGTAAATACTAAGTGCTTAATAAATGTTTATTGAATTGAATTGGATTATCGAATTGTTCAGTTAAATTGCATTGGATTGGAAGGGACCTTGGAGATCATCTAATTCAACTCTCATTTTACAAATGAAGACACTTCATCCTAGAGAATATGACGCTCACTCACAGAAAGAGGTAGAGCTGATATTAAAACTCTAGGGTCCTTGATCCTAAATTCAATTCTCTTCAGATTCAGCTCTATACTCTGATTATTGGATAAATTCTTCTAGTTCTCCTTGCCAAGACACTTTAAGAGCAGTATTTACTTTTTTAACTATATTATAAATTAAAAGAAAAATATTTATAACAAAAATCCATACAATCACTAAAGAATAAAAAAATACAGAGTGTACTCAACCCAAACATCATATTTAAGGAAAAAATATTTACATTTTAAAATGAGGATTATTATTTGGAAAATAGTTGATCTTTCACCTTAATAAGGTGAATGCTATTACCATGGTTACTGATTTTTAGTGCAACCTCATTAACCAAATTTTGACACTACAGAAAATAATTTGATTACTAGTCTATTCAATATTCTGCTCTGAAGATTCATACCATGGTTTGGGGCTAGCTGTTGGTGAGTTCTTTTAAGGAAATGGCCTCTTCAGAAAATACCTTTGATAAAAGGGAAAGCCAAAGATGGCCCCAAAGCCTGAGGGAGTTCATCAATTATTCCATTGTGGTCTTACTCCAATTATGACCTGTGAACTTCACAATTACACAACTTAATTTCTGCCAGAGGGCTTTCCAGGGGCTCATGAAATATTCCAACACGTGAATTTGCCTGTAGTAAAGTAATAAAGGGTGCCTATGCAAAACTCAATCAATGCTCATCTACCATGACAGAGAAAAGCTATTAAAGGAATTAACCTTCCCCTTCCTCCCCCACCAAAAAAAAAAAAGAAGAAGAAGAAGAAGCAAATAAATCAGGGCCTATTTCACTATTGTTGCGATTATAAGGACAATGGGATGTTGGCTGATCAAGGCTTCCTTTCAGACAAATCTGTACAGCAAAGATTCCATGACCAGATGTGGAATATTTACTTATGGGATCTCATTGTTTATGACAGGTCAAGTTAAACAGAAACTGTCTTGTGAATCAACCTCAGTTTTCCCAGCTGCTGATCATATATGCTCCTGTGGACACTTTTTATAAATAGTTTGACCACATTTGTCACATGTCTGGAAGTTATTTCAGAGACAAAAATGGGGCCGTACGCATCTGGGCCTGGGATTCACAAAAAGATCCCTCATGGGGGAAAGATTAGAATTCTTCACAATCATAGTAAAGGAAGTTGTTAACTCTGCTATTCCAGACAGAGTACCCTGCCAGGCTGCAGAGGATGACTGGGGAAAGGGGAAGTGGGGGAGCAGGATGGGAGGCGCATCAGTGAGGAAAATAAAAACCTGAGACTGAAATGTTACAAATGTTAAAAGGAAGAAAGAAATCAAGAGAAAGAAAAAGAGGGGAAGGGTGGTCATATACAAAGTCTAGATACGACATGGAGACAGTCGTAACAAGGGGAATTTTTTAATGTAACTTTTAATAAATATTCATTTTTAATACCAGAAAATTCCACTCTCTGTAGCCTGTAGATATTTATGTTCTCATAAGTCAAAACACGTGTGTTATCATGAAGACTCACAGCCTCAGGTGGGCAGTAACACACAGGAGGTATAATTTTCAAAACATACACACAAATCCCTTGTCTTAGCTCTTGGTAAGCCTACCTATAGAGAATTTTTTGGAGACTGGGTTTCCCCCTTTTGCCCAGGTTAGAAGTGCCATTCATGGTTCAAGCCTCAATATTGATCAATATGAAGGCTTTGACCCATACCATTTCCAGCAGTGCCTCCCTTGGTAATCTGGTGACTTTCTCCATGCCTCTACTTCCCTTCCTTAGGATTCACCACATTGGTGCCATAGTCAGTACAGATAACTGATTCATTTTAGCCCTATTGCAGCACAGAACTTCTGAGCTCAAGCCATTACCAGTCTCTGCCTTCCCGGTAAAAGAGATTATAGGAATAAGCCATTATGCCTATCTAGAGGGAAAAATGGTGAATCCTAGAAGATTTCAAGGGGTCATATAAGCAATTTGAATATGGTCAATGAGAACATGGGGAGTGGGAGGAAATGTTAGGATATTTCTCTGTCTACTGATGGTAATATACTGGCAGGATTTTCCAGAGTTGACTATTTAAGAACAGCATCTATCAAGTACTTTCTGGATTTCCACATGTCTTTAAAAGGCATGAACTCTATACCATAGCAGATAAAGAAAGTAAAGTAACCCTGTTCCAGGGTTTTCCCTCACAAAAGGATTTAACATTCTTCATTGACCTAAGATCTGGTAAGTACTAAATCACTCCACTCACACATGAAAAATTTGCTGGTCTCTTTACAAGTTGATCCTTGATGGTAGAGTTGATCTACCAGAGAAGGTGGGGCCCTTGTTGAATCATTCCTCACTACCAGTGAAATGAAGGAAGATAGAATACAATATCTAATATTATTCAGTCTATTATTTGCAGCTGTGTTCATGGACATAAAGTATCTGGGAGTTGTAGGAATCCAGTTGTAGGTAACTGGGAGTACTCAACAGAGGAAAAGCTTCAAAAGTCCTAAATTCAATCATCCAGGAAATATTGCATGTGTTAAAGACTATATTCTTAACATGGACTACGTCCATGTGCAACTGATTATAGGACCTTTCACAAAATCAATGTAGTGCTAATAATGAGCCAATAATAAATCTGAAGACAACTGAGCTCACAAAGCAGCCAATATTAAGAAAATAGTATACACGGTCACAGATCTTCATCAGCAATACAAATAATAACTTTGTCATCAAGATTAGCTCTAGCATGCAACCCTGCGATACACTAGTCAACCAAGAAACCAAAACAAAAATCAAGAAATCCAGCATGATTTTTTAAGAGTTAACAAAAAGTTTGGCATCAAATACCATGTGAGAAGAAGAAATCTATAAATCAGTGATGTGTTCGACCTTCCATATGGCTGTGAGAATTAGACCTACCACAAATATATTAGATCTGGCTTCCATAAGTATCAGCTATACATCCTATAGAAATATTCAATGCTGTAGTCAGCTGGCTATTCAATAAATATTTATTAAGGACATACTCTGTGCCAGGTATTATACTAACTTCTAGGTAGAAAGAAAGGCAAAAAGGTGGTCCCTTCTCTCAAAGAGCTTGATCTAATAGGAGAGACAACAGGAAATAATTATGTAAAACACAAGTTGTCATATATAATAAATTAGAGATAATCTGCAGAGGGAAGTTCCTGTTATAATTGCCTTGGGGCAATCTCTAATTCATATTAAGGTATCTTACACACAGCTACCCTCAAGTTGAAGGTACTTCATGGATTAGCATCTACTCAGAATCATAACTCCTCTGGAGTCCCCATAGGTATGTCTACATTTACTAGTTAGCCAGAAGATACAACTAACTCAAAGGAAAGGTATTTAATGAAATAGCATGTGAATAAAATATGGAATAAAACAATTCCCCTTATAAACCTGAGCCCCTCTCTCACAAATACACATATTATTAATGGGAGAAGTGGACATGTATAGGGCATACTTATGAAGGATAGTAGATATAGGGAACATGTGTCCAGGAAACATGCAAAAAGTGAGTACAGGTAGGTAACAGACTGCTAAGCATGCCCATGAAGAAGTACACTCATAGAGATCATGTTTAGCTGAAACAGATTCATGGATAGGTAGCATACACATGTGATACTGTAGACCTGTGTCTTCTGATGATGCCATTGCATTTTTCCCACCTGGCCTATCCCTTGTAGTATTCAATAACTGCTGGGTATCTCACTTCAAGATGTATGCTCTTCTGATGCTGAGTGAAGTGAGCAGAACCAGCAACAGCAAGATTGTGTGATGAACAATTGTGAAAGATTTGGCTCTTCCCAGCCATGTGATGATTCAAGACGATTCCAATAGACTTGGGATGGAAAATGCCATCCTCATCCAGAGAGAGAATTATGGAGACTGAATGTAGATCAAAGAATACTCTTTTTACCTTTTTTTACCTGTATTTTTTTATTTTCTCATGGCTTTTTTTGTTGTTCTGATTTTTCTCTCCCAACATGACTCATGGAACTATATAAAAAATGAATGTATTTGTACAACCTAAAAAAAATTTTTAAGAGGTATGTTTTATCAAAAGGGGTATAGAAATCTGTCTTACTCTGCAGGAAAATAGGAAGGGAATGGGATATGGGAAAGGATGGGGAAGGGTGATAAGAGGACATATTGGAAGAGGAAGTGGTAAGTAGCAAAACACTTTTTAGGAGGGACAGAGTGAAAGGAGAGAGATAATAAACAGGGAGAGAGATAATAAATGGGGGGGGAGAAGGGGGAAATACAATTAGCAATAGTAATTGTAAAAAAAAAAATTCTAAGCAAGTTTCCGAAACTTAAACCCCTGTGATTTTTCTGTGAAAGCTCTTTTAAAATAATAGAAAAGTCCAAATATACAGTCATTCGACTAGAGAAAAGCCCTCAGCTTTTCTCCCATAAGAAACAACTTTCTCCATGTCTTGACAAGAATTGACAGGAAGGGGATCTCTGCACTAGGCCAGACACAGAGCCCCAGCCATTCCAAGTAATGAATTTCATATAATTTAAGTCTATTTTTTTTTTAGTTTTATTTCCTGGTCACTAACTTCCCTCAGAATAGGAATTATGCTGTTAGTTAGGGTTAGGAAGATCTTCCCAGCTGCTAAATTAGGCTATCTCTCCAGCAAATGGCCAAAGGCCAATGGGTTTGGAGAGCCTTCCCTACCCCCCCTTCACCAGTTTTGCAGATTTAAAATTCTTTAACTCACCCAAACAAAGAAGTGGGGGGGGGAGAAAGGCAGAGAAACAAACCTAAGAAAAAGGGGCAAGATCCTTGTCATATCTCCTATTTAAAAAAAAAGCAGTTTTGAGCCTGCCCTACATGATATGAATAAAAAGAAAAGAAAAACCAAGCCAAAGTTTTTTTTTTGGGACATGGTCATTCTAGGAACAGTGAAGTGCTGGTCATCACAACCCAGCTTCACTGAATTGAGACAATCAATCAACTAGCATTTAATAAAAAAAATTAAAATAAAATAAATAAAAGGAGTTTGCCACCTAATGGGGGAAACAACATACAAATAACTATGTAAATTATGTAAACTTCTCCCTGAAACTCAGGTCTTTTCTAATATTGACCTTGCACTAGTTTATATAGGTGTGAGTCTTGGAATACTGTACATTTCGATGAATTAAAACTAAGCTAGTAAAGTACAAAGGAAAGAGTCCTGGTCCTGGAGGCAAAAAAAAAAAAAGTGGGTTTAAAACCTGCTTCTGATATTTGCTACCTGTGTGCTCTTGGGCCTCCGGTATTTCCAAACCTGTATTTGGACTAAATGGCCTCTGAGACTAGATTGATGAACCTATAAAGACTTTCTCACAGAGGGTAACAGAAAGGTATGCAATGGGTATGAGGAGGAACTTTCTTGAGAAATAAAAGTAAAGAATGTTATCAAAGAAACATGTTCAATTGATATAACTATTCTAGAGAACAATTTGGAACTTTGCCCAAAGTGCTATAACTGTGCATACCCTTTGATCCAGCAGTACTACTACTAGATCTGTATCCCAAAAAGACTCATTAAAAAATGGAAAAGGACCCACATGTACAAAAATATTTATAATAGCTCTCTTTGTAATGCCAAAGAATTGGAAATTGAAAGGATGCCTATCAAATGGGGAATGGCTGAATAGCATGGTATATTTGGAATATGGAATATTATTGTTCTATAAGAATGATCAGCAGGATGATTTCAGAAAAGTCTGGAAAGACTTACATTAAAGAAGTGAAAAAAATCAGAATATTGTACATAGTAAAAGTAACATCGTGTGATGAGCAACTTTGATAGACTTAGCTTTTCTTAGCAATATAATGATCTAGGGGCAGCTAGGTGGTGCAATGGATAGATCACCAGCCCTGAAGTCAGGAGGACCTGAGTTCAAATCTGCTCTCAAATGCTTAATACTTCCTAGCTGTGTGACTCTGGACAAGTCACTTAAACCCAATTGCCTCAGAGAGAAAAAAAAAATACAATGATCTAAGACAACTCCAAAAGGCTCATGATGGGAAATGTCATCCATATCCAAAGAAAGCTATGGAATCTGAATGCAGATTGAAGACTTTTTTGGTATTTTTTTTTCTTTTTTGTGGTTTTTCCCTTTTGTTTTGATTCTTTTTTCACAACTATGAATTTGGATTTTAAAAGGTTGGCTACAAAACTGAAACAATACCCTGATACAATTAGTTTTCAAAATATTGGTTTTCTCTATTTACTGAGCATAAATCAACATTGTCAATTCTAAAGTTCTTAAGAGATATCTTGTATCTTTAGAGAGAGTCCTTGTATCACTTTTCCGACAACCTTGTGAGTGTTTGCTCTTTCTATTCAATTAAGTCTACTCCAAATTCTGTCTTTGAGAACACTTTTTTCAACATCTGAAGGCACAGGTATTTTTTTCCAGGTTTGATTTGATGTTTATTTAAGTCAGTATTCAAGTACTATTTAGCACTATGCTGCCCAGCAATGATTAGGTCTGTTTTTTGAAGAAGCATTATTGTGATAAGTCAAGGATTTCACTCCCATACTCTAGCAAACTTTATTGCAGAATCCTTCATTCTCATCAAATTTGCCTCACTATTCCATGATCATAAGTGAATATTACAATTAAGGTCCAAAAAGTGATTAGTTCTGGGACATAGAGCTAATGTCTGAATCAGAATATGAATGCAGATCTTCCTGAATCCTGAATCCAAATTTAGTGCCCCACAATCCTAAGGCTTTTATACTCGCCTATGCAAAAACTTTCACTAGCTCCCTGTTACTTATCAAATTATGTCCACACTTCTTATATTGGCATTTAAGGCCTCCCACAACTTGAGTCTACCATGTCTGTCCAATCTTATCACACACTTCACATACATTAAGCTTCAGTCACATTGAGCTACCTAGAACATGAGCTCAATATCCAATTCAGTATCTTTATGCCTTATCCTATGTGGTGGAATTTCCTTCTTCCCATTGCTGTTATGTTTCAAAACACAGATATATACCTCCTATTAAGTCTGAAGCTGCAGAAGCATTACAGACCACTCATGAAGAGCATGGACTCTGCCTGGACCCTGGAAAGCTTTGTCAATCTCAAAAACACAAGATATATTAAAAGGAACCCTTGCCATAAGGATCATCCTGCCAGCAGAGAACAATAACATACATAGAAAAGGCTTGACCATCTCATTCCCATTGACACATTTCAATCATTTCAGTCATACCGGACACCTTTAACTTGTAACTTCCCACTGCTAATTTCTGTTTCAATAAATCTCATATATATTGGCAACAATATATATACAATAGATAATACATATAACATATAGAATGTATAATACATATAACAATATTATATATATGTATATACAATATGTGTATGCAATATACATGTGTGATTAATATACATATGTGCATTTACATGTATAACATAAATAACCATATGTGTGTATATGGCCTAAATGACAATGTGTACATGTGTGCATATATGTATATAATATAACTAACTATATGTGTATATTGTATGTGTATATATGTAGATACACACATACATGTATATATGCATATACAAAAAATAGTTTATTTCTCTCCCTTAAATACATGGACTATATGTCATTTCAAAGGAGGCAAAAGTGCCTCCTATTCTTTCTCTGTTGGTCATATGCATCACTTTTCCCATGATGCTAACATCCAGTCTCTTCAAATCCTACCCATCATTTAAGACGTAGCTCAAATACCATTTGATTTATTAAGCGATGCATATCAATTCAACTAATTAGAAGTGATCTTTCCTTCCCTGGAACTCTTAAGGCACTCTATTTTATATCTTCAAACAACTTACTATTCCTACTATTTTTTTTTTTTTGCTGAGACAATTAGGGTTAAGTGACTTGCCCAAAGTCACACAGCTAGGAAGTGCTAAGTGTTTGAGGCCAGATTTGAATTCATATCCTCCTGACTTCAGGGCTGATGCTCTGTCCACTGCACCACCTATCCACCCCCATTCCTACTATTTTTAAAAATCTACTTTACACAATGTTTAGGAGGAAAGCATTTTGCAAACTTGAAAGAAGCATATAATTTTGAATTAAAGATGGTGGTGTTTATTCTATTTCTTTCTGCATGCAAAATTCCTCCTACTAGACTATGAGTTCTTTCTGGCCAAGATAGGGACTATACCCTATTTCTCTGAGTTTCTATGTCTAGCTAAATCCTTAAAAGTTGTAGGTCCTCCTTAAATGTTTACAGATTTCACAAATAAAATTTTTCTCTTCCACTCTCTCACTATGAGGTAGAAATAATTTTGAAAGACAAAAATATCAAAGTTTTTGGTCACGTGAATACAAAAATCTCATAATTTTGGCTTTATTTTTGCACTTCAGAGGGGTGGAATTTGACATTCTATTAAGTTATCACTTTCCCAAGGTTACATGGCTAGTAAGTGCCTAAGGGGGTATTTGAACTGAGGTATTTCTAACTCCAAATCCAAAGTACATACTCTTCCACTAAACCACCCTCTCCCCCAAAAATAGGAATCTGGGAGAGACTATTTAAATTTTTATGCTGGTTCTTCTCCATCAGTGATCTTGGGTAAGTCCCTAGAATGCTAATTCAATTTTATCAAACACAAAATGGGGGCTTGGAATAGTCAAATGTTCTTACCATATCATGAAGAGTTCAGCCCAGAGAACATTTGGAGTGAGTTTTAATACAGCATAAGCAAAAAACATCACTATGGCAATCAGAAAGTCAGTGAGTCCAATACTTTCATTGGATAAATGAAGAAACTGAGTCCCCAGTACAGCATCTTGTTGCTAATCTGACTTTGCATACCCTCACAGACTCAGAGTTATCATTACAGGCACAGTTCAGAAGCCCTTGAAAACAGCCACTTGTGATCTTTCTCTATGACTCTATTTCCTAAGGTAGTTTGGTCTTTATCTTTCTCTATCAACACTTTTGTCTTAAGGGAGAAAAATATGTGTTATTTTATTTCTCAATATAAGTGGTTTCAAAGGATATTACTAGGCTTACTTCAAATCCAAAACCATGTAACAGTGCTACTAGAAAATTTTCCTGTCAAAAAGAAATAGACTGTGGAGCGAGGAAGTTGAGGGGACTAAGACAGCAAGCGGTTAATTGTGGGAATTGAATAAACGACACTGACTCTATCTTGTGATTCAATTCTGGAGCTAGTTCAGTTCTCTTTCTACTCAGTTAATTGGTTGTTGTTCTTCCTTCTTGAAGACCAAAATGGCACAGCTGTGTTTTAGCCGAGTTAAGTGTGTCCAACTGTGGCTGATTAGACTAATATGAGTTCAGAATGTTCTGCTATGGGTAAGACACAAAGAGTGCCTATGAACATTTGGGGTGGATTCTCTTACTTTGCCCATCTCACACTTCTGAGTTGATTCAATTCTTCTTTGCTCATAGACCATAGCATCTTCTCTGAAGAGGACACGTCATGCTAGGTGGTCCTGTGCCGGTGTCTCCTATGCCATACAGTCAATTTTAAAGTTCTTAAGAGATACCTTGTATTTTTAGAGAGTGCCCTTGTGTTACTTTTTTCTAACCACTTTGTGAATGTTTGCCCTGTGTGACTTCTCCTTTCTATTTAATTATAGGTCTACTCCAATTCCTGTCTTTGAGAAAACGTTTTTCAATTGGGAATCTAGACTTGCATGGCTGAGAAGTTGAACCACCACTACCTGCTGCTTACAAACCCTTTAACTAAGGACCTAGATTATGCAAACCAGAAACTCAATGAAATCCTAAAATGGATGCAAGGAGTTTTCTCATAGTTGCACATCTCAAGCAACCCGTATGTCTTACCTGAAAAATGGCCTCATGTTGATCAATCAATTATTATTTCTATGTTCCTTTGATTAAATACAGATACTTCGGGGAAGTGGGACACCTCTTTTTTCTGATTCCAGAGAATTACATCTGTGCATTCTCTCCTTCCCATTTTGAAATGTTGCTAATCTTGGGGCAATTAGGTGGCACAATGGATAGAATACCAGCCCTGAAGTCAGGAGGACCTGAGTTCAATTCTGGTTTCAGACACTTAACATGTCCTAGGTATGTGACCCTGAGCAAGTCATTTAACCCCAATTGCCTCAGAAAAAAAAAGTCCCTAATCTTTCCTACAAATAAAATTCAGATTACCTAATATTGTATACTGGTTAATAATTTCCTTTTAATTAATTATTCTCATATGATTATTTGTTCTTAATATATAAAAGTCCATTTCCCCCTGTACTGGGAGCCCAACCCTAAACTGAGTAAGGGACTTGTCTCAATCTGTTAGGCAATTGGTATGTATTACTTAATAAATCAAAATGTTTGGAAGATCCTCAGCCATTTCATCTTTTACTCACCACAAGGGCATACTTTAATTTCTACATAGTGTAGTCCCTTTAAAAGGGGGCCCAATTTTTATTTTATGCACATAGAAAGGCCAGTTTTAAATAAGTCACTGTAGACTATAGCTCCAGTCATTTGCTTTATATAATAAACCATAAACTACTCTACATGGCAACACTTCACCTGAAAAGATTTGGATTTGTTTGGGTCCCTCTTTGATGTGGCAGAGTATAGTTCCAAGTCCCCTCAGAAGCTCTGGAAGGTACTTTGAAGAGTATAAACTATATCCATAAAATTGCCCTCATTCATATCAAAAGGGAAAAAAAGAAAAAAAATTGATTATTGACTTACAAATAAAAGAAAGGGTCCATCTTATAGTGAGTTTTCCTTAAATATAACACAAATAATAAAGTCATTTTTAGCACTACTTGTCAACTGAAGAAAATGACAGTAATCTACTTAGAAACAATTTCTATGTACTTATAGGTGAAGTAGGGAATGACAGGGAGAAATACTACATGATGCATAAAGAAGTTCAAATTGTATTTTTCTTCTTTAGTTAGAACTTCACAACAAAGCACAGCTGCAAACTGCCCTGGCATAATTATAGTTCGACCTGTATGCATGCACTATATTTCAGAGCATGAAATTTCATTAATAAAATGAAATAATGTGTGAAATTATATTTTAAACACTTGAAGTAGAAGCGATCTAGTAGGTGCTGGGCTCTCTTCAGTGGGCCACAAAACAATGTTTCGAAAGGTCATCCAAATAACTTTAGTCACACATCCCATCCTAGCACAGGTACTGTAGGCTGTTCCATGCAGTGTTCCACATAAATAGACTTGGCTTTTAGGAAAAATGTTCAGGTACTTGTAATTTCGTAGTATTATAAGTTCACAGCAACAACACAATACCCCAGGCATCCTCACTGCTAGAGAGTCTGTCTGTATGTTTTTTTCCCTTGGAATCAACAGGTTGTTGGAGAAATCCTTGAAAAGGATAAAGGGGAATATAAGGAAGAAAGTTTAATTAGGACCTTTCTATGCATGTATTACTTATTTGTATAGGCTTCTGACTTTTAAGTTGTCTGTTTACTTATGCTACTAATACAAATCACAACCTCCAACAGATCACATCTTTAATTCTACCTGCTACTATTAATAGTACACATGAACTTTCAGTTACTAAAAACAAGAAGCAATAATAATTCCTTATAAATGAGAAGAGAAGCTCAAGTTTATTTATATATCAAGTTTATCACTTTTCCTATCCTTTTATATATAGCACCAAGAACCCTTAATAGGAGATCCTGTTAGTTAACCTATGTCTATGTTTCTGCTAAATTTCCTCCAACCCTTCCAGAAGAAAAAAAAAGTACATGGTATCATAAGAAAACAAAAAGTATTTATTCACAAGTAAATATAAGATAAATAAAAGACACTGAACAAAGCAGCAAGTATTTATACCATCCAATTTCCAAATTACCACCTCTGGAAAATACAAGTAGTGAATACACTGCTTAGCCTGTATATTCAACACAATGGGAGAAGGACACTGGCAGTTTCATTCACATGTTAGTCTTTTAAAGAAGTTATAAAGTACACAGAAATCATGGTGGTGATCACATCTTATCACTTTTGTCTTTGTGCCCCATGCTGTCTTTATAGTATGGTCTTGCAAAAGAGAAGTATTTACAGCATGATCTTAGGTTAGCGTATGCAGAAGTTGGAATTGGGTATGCTAGACTTGGTAAGATGTCAAGATTGTTGCTTCCTCTCAGGAATTATATGGAGGAAAATGTATCAGGTCATCACTAGCACCAGCATATTCTGGATACAACTCCACTCATTCCTCCATCTCTTCCTTCTCTTCTTTTTTCTTCTATTCTTTCCTCTATCTCTTTCCTCCTCTCCTCCTGCTTTTTCTCCTTTTTTTCTTCTTCTTTTTCTCAAGATGTATCCTAAAAATTTACTTTAAAGGTATATCATAGGGTCAGAAGAAGATAGTCTCATTTCATGAAATTTCTACATCAATGGCAAATAATAAAATCTAAAGCTTTTTTGTATTCTCATCAGTGTAGACTTGTTTACCAGTGCAGATCATGATACTTTCATTCCTTCCTAGCCTACATAATTCTTGTACCTGCCTTTCTATAAATCTTTTATAATAACAATAAAAATATCATTTTATTCCTAGTAAGGTGCTTCAAGATACTAAAATGTCCTCCAAAACAAAAAAAATTCATAATTTTAATGTTGAGTACATCATTATTAATGAAAAATAATAATATATGTTAATATTCAATTAAAACTTCCCATTCTTTTTTATTAAAGCTTTTTATTTGCAAAACATAGGCATGGGTAATTTTTCAACATTGACCCTTGCAAAGCTTTCTGTTACAAATTTTTCCCCCCTAGGCCTCACCCTCCCCTAGATGGCAGGAAGTCTACTACATGTTAATTATGTTAAAATACTTGACAAATCGAATATGTATATACATATTATTACAGTTATCTTGCTGTGCAAGAAAAATTGGATCTACAAGGAAAAAAATCTTAGAAGGGAAATATAATACAAGCAAATATCAATAGAGAGCATGAAAATGTTATGTTGTGGTCCACATTCATATCCCTCGCTCTGAATGTATATGGTTTTCTTCATCACTGAACAATTGGAATTGGTTTGAAACATTTCATTGTTGAAGACAGCCACATCCTTCAGAATTGGTCATCATATAGTCTTGTTGTTGCCGTGTATAATGATCTCCCTGTTCTACTCATTTCACTCAGCATCAGTTCATGCAAGTCTCTCCAGGCCTCTCTGAAATCATCCTGCTGGTCATTTCTTACAGAACAATAATACTCCATGACATTCATATACCATAATTTATTTATCCATTCTCCAATTGATGGGCATCCATTCAATTTCCAGTTTCTAGCCACTACAAAAAGGGCTGCCACAAACATTTTTGCCCATGTGCCACAAAAATTTTTGCACTTTTCATATGACTGGAAATAGTAAAACTTCCCATTCTTAAAGTATCCTTGACTGAGAGCTGAAAAGAACATTAGAAGTCCCTAATCAAATCCCCTCATTTTAAAAATCAGGAAATTGAAGCACAGGGAGAAAAAACAGGTCATTTGACTTTAAATTCAGTGATCTATTCACTGCCACATGCTACTTTGAAAAAAGTAGCCCACCACATTACTATACTTGTGTTTCTAGCTCTATGATCAATTTTCCCACAGATTTTTCTTAATATATTTTCAGGGTAAAAGATACAATTCATAAATTGAAATTGAAGGCACTTAAAATAATTAATCAATGATATTGCTTATGTCACATGCTGATCAATACTGGGATGGGGCTATGGATAACCACACTTCAGAAATGAAAAGACCCAGTCTTCTTTCTTCTTCTTTTTTCCTTTCTTCTTCTTTTCTTCTTTTTCTTCTTCTTTTCCTTTTTCTTCTTCTTGTTCTTCTCTTCTTTTCTTCTTCTTTTTCTTTTTCTTCTTGTTCTTTCTTCTTCTTCTTTGAAATCTATTGTATACAGAATACAGTACAGGCTCTCAGAGTGCAAAGATCAAAACCAAACAGTACCTGTCCTCAAGGACTTTTTCATTTATCAAGGAATATAACATGTACACAAGTTCCAAGTCATACCAAGTAAAAAGGGACAGGGAAGATCAGGAAAGACCTCAGTTAGAAGTGATGGCTGAGATGTGCTTTTACAAAAGCTAGAGTTTCAAAGAGAAAGCTATAACTAGTTCAAGGATTTTCTGTTTTGTTTCTGTTCTATTTCTGTTTGGGGTGGGGCAGATAAAGAAAACAATACAGA
Source organism: Myrmecobius fasciatus (assembly GCA_023553655.1). Classification (NCBI taxonomy): domain Eukaryota; kingdom Metazoa; phylum Chordata; class Mammalia; order Dasyuromorphia; family Myrmecobiidae; genus Myrmecobius; species Myrmecobius fasciatus. The sequence continues at coordinate 27,002 of JAJPUD010008067.1, forward strand.
CCTGAAAATAAAACAAAACTGAATTGAATTTTTATAAAAGTAAGCTATGGTTTCAATGAAAGAGGAGATAGTGCGTCCCATATTTAAAAAGCTACTTAAGCAAAGAAAATAGAAAGTCATGTATGGATAATAGCTATAAGTTGTCATATGAAGGAGAGTAATATGAAACAGAACTGAAAAAGAAGATGAGTCTAGAGAGCAAATGAAGATTTTTGGGTAGGGATAACATGATCAGAGCTATGTTTTAATAATATCAATATGACAGCTATGTGAAGGCTGGATTAGAGAGAGAAAAGAATAAAGGCAAGGAGAAGTTATTGAAATAGTGCAGATAAGGCTGGATGAGTGGAAAGAAGGGAATACATATGAGAGAGGTTATGGAGGTAGGAGCAGCAAGACTTAGGAATCGATTAATTGTAGGCATTAGGAGAGCAGGGAAAGTCGAGAATGACTTGAATTTCACAAACTTGGAAGAATGGTGGCACCCTTGAAAGAAATATGGTTGGCTGGAAGAAATATTAAACTCAGGAAGAAAAGAAAATGCATTCTTCTTTGATTATATTGAGTTTGAGGAATCTATAGGACATCCAGGTGGAGATGTTCAGAACATAGTAGGTAATTCAAGACTACAGTTAAGGTTTGGATTAGATATATAGATTTTCCACATAGAGATAAAGATCAGATCCTTAAATGCTAAAAAGAGAGAAGAGACTCAGGATAAAGTGGCCTGGGGCGTGTACAATAAGAAAGATTTAACAGAAGAAACTGAAAATAGTCAGAAATAAAACACAAGATTAAAAAATATGAATGTATATTGAATGTACCTGCCCTATAAAGTAGACTCTACATATTCAGACTTGGGCTCTCTTCAAAGTCACATCCTGCCAGAAAAAAAAAAAAACACTATCATTAAGAGCAACCAGTACAAGTCACCACAGTAGTGCCACAGGATATTACCATGATCCAAACAGGGAATAGAGCAAGTTTATGGAACAGAAGATTAAGATCATGTTGGGTTTCCTTTTGTTCCCTTTTTGATGCCATTCTATGCTACCTTTCTCACAATTAGCAATCCCCCTACTTCTCATGCTCAACGAAAGGGGGCTTTGAATGAAAAAACTTGTATCTTTCATTATTCAATATAATGGAAATCTATCATCTAAATATCACTACTGTTAAAGGACCATCATGTTCAAATTTCACCTCATTGTTCATCGATGAAAGAAACCAAATTTTTTCTTAAAATCTTGCCTGAATTTTCAACTAAAAAGCATTTGACTTTAAGGTGACAGACTAGATTCTTAAGAGCTGTTACCACCTTGGATAATTATAAAGCAGAGAGAAATGCAGAGTGATGGAACCAAAAAAAAAAGCACACAAAAAATTTTTTAAAAGACTAACACCTCTGTGTGTTTATGTAGTATTGCTCAGGTGGTGTCACTTCTGACATAGAGCTAAAAACATTGCTAAAATAGCTGCCAATTGGAAATAAAAGCAAAGGAAGGTGGGAGAGAAGACCCTAATATCAACAATTATAGAGAATCTACTTTACTTCTAGGAAAGCTTCAGACAGTCAGAGCTGAGAAAATTCAGATGACTTTTTAAGTCTTACCAAGGACACATGGATTCCTTCAAATGAATGAATTGCAGAATTATAGAATTTCAGAATTAAAAGGACACTCTGTGAGCATCTAGTCCAAATTCTACTTGGGAAAAGTTCTCCTGCCCTAAAATATGCCCAATAACTTCAAGTCTTTGCTTGAAGTAAGAAGGAATTAATTGTATTCTGAGCCAGCCATTCATGTTAAGACAGCTCTAATTTTCAGGAAGTTTTCTTTGTCACTTCAAGCCTCAATTGTATCTTCTACTAATTCTGCTCTGAGGAACAAGTAAAACAAAAATGTTCTGGCACTTCAGGTACTTAAAAGACATCTAAAATTGTCTCACCTAAATCTTCTTTTGTCCAGGCTAAAGAGACCTAGTTTCTTTGAGTAGTCAAATCAATGAATCAATATTTAATGTTTATTAAGTGCCTACTATGTGCCAGGCACTGTGCTAAGGATTGGAGATACAAAAAAGACACAAAAGACAGTCCCAGTCCTCAAGGTGCTTACAATCTAATGGGAGTGACAACATGCAAATAAATATATACAGAATGAGCAAAAAGCAGAATAAAAAGGAGATAATTAATGAAGAGAAGGCAGTGGATCTAAGAGAGTTAGGGAAGTCCTCCAGTAAAAGAAAGGATTTTAAGGGTATTTAAAAAAAGATTTGAGTTGGGATTTTTTTTTATTAAAGCTTTTTATTTGTATAACATATATATGGGTAGTTCCCCAGCATTGATCTTTACAAAGCTTTCCATTACAAGTTTTACCCCCAGTCCTCTCCCCTCCCCTAGATGTCAGGAAGTCCACTACATGTTAATAATGTTGAAATACTTGACAAGTTGTGCAAGAAAAATCCTATCTACAAGAAAAAAAAAAAGAAAATTGGAAAAATGAAACACAATGCAAGCAAACATCAATAGAGAGCATGAAAATGTTATGTTGTGGTCCATATTTCATATCCCTCTCTCTGGGTGTATATGGTTTTCTTCAGTGAACAATTGGAACTGGTTTGAGACAATTCTTTGTTGCAGAGAGCCATGCCCATCAGAATTGATCATCATGTAATATTGTTGTTGCCATGTATAATGATCTCCTGGTTCTGCTCGTTTCACTCAGCATCAGTTCATGCAAGTCTCTCCAGGCCTCTCTGAAATCGTCTTGCTGATCATTTCTTACAGAGCAATAATACTCCATAACATTCATATACCATAATTTATTCAGCCTTGAATTGGGATCTTATGGAAGACAGAGAAGTCAGTAGTTGGAATTGAAGAGGGAGAATGTTCCAGACATAAGGGACAGTGTGAGTTCTCCTGTGGTTAAGATCCTTGAGGTTGGTTGAATTTGAGGTCCTTCACCACCTGGGTTGCCATTCTCTGGATTCTATTTAGTTTTTCAAGCTTCTTCCTAAAAGATGATGCCCAGAACTAAAGGCTGTGTTTCAAATAGGACCTGACTAGGTACTTCCTGGTCCTGCACATTACATCTCTCAATATAGCCTAAAACTACCCTACCTTTCTCAGCTACCTAAATCACATAGTTCACTAATAACAATTAGTGGACAACGATTAAATCCTATTGTATGTCAGACTTGTATTAGGCAATAAGAATATAGAGACAAAAATTAAGCAGTCTTGGACCCCAAGAAGCTTACATTCTGTGAAAGAGACAAAGAGCTTTGAATATAATAGGATATTATGGATATAATCAGTCTAACCTCCTCATCATACAGATAAATAAATTTAGGGTCGGAGAGAACTGAGGCACACAACATAGCTTGTTATAGGAACAATTAATACTAAACTTAAAATTTCTAAATTCCAATTGACTCACTGGACTCAGAGTGGAGAAGACCCCAGTTCTAATCTATTTTATACATTTTCTAGCTATGTGACTGTAGCCAAGTCACTTAATCCTTGTCACCCTTCTTTCTCATCTGTAAAATGGAGAATAATAGCATCTACTGCCCATGGTTGTAAGGGTTAAATGAGGTAATACTTATAAAACTCTCTGTAAAGCTAAGGAATTATATAAATGCTAGTTATTATTATTTTTTCAACTCCCAATGAAGATCAACAAAGTTCTATCATAGCACACATATAGAAATAAGGAGTGAATGCTTCCCATCTGAGAAACCCATCCTAGTAATATAAAATCAACTTTAAGAACTTTGATTCTTAGGAGATGAAATACTTGCTATAGCCAATAACCAAAGAGGGTCATATCTGAAACAAATAGGGCACTGGACCTTAGTTGCTATTGATTTTATATATAATTCCTATTCTTGTAGTTTTCAATTGGTATGATAATTAGAAATATAAAACCACAGTGTAATTCAATGAATATTTTTTAAAGAGAAACTTCAGTTTAGCTCTAGCAACCAAGTAAGTTTTATCTCAAACATTTAGGAAGTCAAGACAAAATAATGGAGTATAGAATAAATGCTTAGGTCATTGGATAATTAGTTTCTTTGACAGTAGCCTACCTCGAACTAATTTCAGTGAAAGTCATGAAATTGCATTGTTCAGTTCAAATGGAAATTGCAACATCCTTCAAAATGAAAACTCTAACTTTGGGTGATTCTAAATAACTTCTTGGCTTACTACAACTAGAGCAAGAGTTCTTTGCATGAACTTTTTTAATACTTTGATAACTTCATTTCAGTATAATTGGTTTTCTTTCTAACCAAATGTGTTTTATTTTATGCCTTCAAAAACATAATTCTTAGGAATTTGTGGACTTTTCCAGGCTGCCAGAGAGGTCTAGGAAACAAAAAAAGTTTTTAAAAACCTCCTATACTAGAGGAACACCCCAAATTCAATTTCCCCAACTCTCAGTTCTCTAAAGCACTTTAAGCATAACTTGCTGGCAAAAAAACAACCACCCAAAAATGTGAAATGGAGGGCTTTCATTAATAATTCCAGGAAAGAAGGAGGGAAAGAAGGAGGAAAGGAAGGAGGAAAGGAAGGAGGAAAGGAAAGAGAGGAAAGAAAGAACAAAGAAAGAAAAGCCTAATGGGCTAGACTGTTAGACTTTGATTCAAGGTGATCTAAGCTCATCTTATGTCAAAACTGTGTGACTACAATTTTAACTTTTTGGAGTCTCAGTTTGTGTGTGTGTCTGTGTGTGTGTGTGTGTGTGTGTGTGTGTGTGCATGTGTGTGTGTGTGTGTGTGTGTGTGCATCTTTTAGGGAACTTTAATTTTGGGGAGTGATTTTTGCTTTGTTTTTTTAATTACCACTGAAAATTTGAGCCATATCTCAACTAAGACTTTCCAGACTTTAGTCATGGTGTAAATTCTAGTTGGATTCACTTAAAAATCCAAAAAATATAAAGATGCATTTTCTCCATAGGTCACAGTAATCATTATGTGCATTTTTTTCTCTTTTTCTTTTTCTTGCTTCTTTTCTTTTTTCTTTTCTTTCTGAGGCAAAGAACTTTATCCTTCTGTGTGATTTATTCTTTTCATAGTCCTCTGGATATGGATAATATTTTCCATCATGAGCCTTTTGGAATTTTCTTAGATCATTGTATTGCTTCTTTTTTTTTTTTTTTTACTGAGACAATTGGAGTTAAGTGACTTGCCCAGAGTCACACAGCCAGGAAGTATTAAGTGTCTGAGATCAGATTTGAACTCAGATCCTCCTGACTTCAAGGCTGGTGCTCTATCCACTGCACCAACTAGCTGCCCCTAAGAATTTTATTCTTTAAAAAAGTAAAATCAATAGTTGAATATAATCTAGTGATATGCATCTTTAATGCAAAATTTGCTAATGTAATAGGGATTTGATACATACCTAGATCACCTAAAATGGCATCATTCACATGGAAGACACAAGAGAACTACTTCTGTGAGACATGATAGCTGACATATGTGGTCATTCTGCATTGACTTTGCATATGGTAAGCAGCCATTTTCCAGCAGCTATCTAGCTAGAACTGCTGTCATGTTTTTAATTGCCTGATAAGCATATTGGGGCCATTTTCCTACATTCTCATGACTTCTTCACACATTTTACAGGATGGGAGTAGGACCTAAGGTCTCCCTGTTTTTGCTTCATCTTTAGGTCATATGACCTCAAGAATGGAACCTAGATTTTTGGCCTTTTCCTTCATCCTATTCTGTTCTAGATGTAGGACATGGAATCTCTCAACTAAGAACTTAAGCCATTATGGTCCAGTAGTCTAAGAATTCGGACCAGATGTTGCAACCACCTCAGCAACAAAGTGCTATGGTTCAAATGTGCCAGGATGCTAGCCCAGTATGGCTTTGGACTTGAAGCTGGTGGAATTAATGTTACATAGGAGCTAAACTAAACTGTCAGTTTAATTCTCATTCCTTTCCCCAAAGATAGGATGAAATAGGGAGAATTGTGTACTCAAGCTGTAGGCAGGATGTTTGTATGTTTGTTGCTACCATTTTTTTAAAGTATGTCTTTGTAAAAGCTAAATTTGATAAATAGAACTAGAGCCCTGGTCAGTAGGCCATAAAAATAAAAGAATACTGGTGGGGGCTCAAGCAACAAAGACTCATGTCTCATACAAACAGGGCTTTTGGTTTTTATTCCTATTGATGATTTTGTATGACTATTAGAAATATGAAACTATATTATGACATAGATGATGGCTATTTTCTTAAGGGAAACAAGTTTGGCTCCAGTAACTTTTCTCCCATATATTTGGGAAATCAAACCAAAACAATTAGCCGCTTACTTCAAACCAACAAAAAAGAGATTCTCCAATCCCTCCTCAGGATACTAGAAGATCTGATTGGAAGAGAACTAGAAAGAATAAGGGGCACCAAAATATATATATATATCATCTGGCCTTGAAAGTAAGATTAGAGTGAACTCTGTTACATTGCTAAAAAAAAAAAACTCAAAATATTATTAGTTACTTTTCCTTTATAGCAGACAACTCAATATTGGCAGACCACGGGCTCAGTAACAGTAATTAAGCCTATGATATAGGACTAAAAGTCTATTAATATAATGTCTATCCTGGAAATAAAATGCATAACTGAATTTCTGCCTCATATACCATAAACTAATGTAATTTGAGCCATGCAATAACAAAAGGGAGAATAGGCTCGGATTCCAATTCGCCAGCAGAGTCAGAATTGAGCAGTATCAAAAATATCAAAAATAGTGCTACTATCCCTAATATACATCTACCTTCAAAACAAATGCCTTTATACATAACCCTAAACACAGAACATATAGACGTACATGCAACTAAATTAGCCACTCCTACCAATGTGGTTAATAAAACCATATAGACATACCATACAACTAGATTAGCCACTCTTACTGATGTGATTAGTACTGATTCTATAGCTTACTAAAACCCCTACTTTTTTTCAGCCTCATAACCTTCTGCATTTTATGCTTATGAATGTGACTTTTTTTCAACTCAAGAGTAAAATTTTGTTTTTGATTCTATTAAATTTCATCTTATTAGATTTAATCTACTGTTCCAGCCTAGGCTAGACGTCTAGTCAACCTTAGCTATTCATTCTTGCTTTATGACATTTTCAAATTTGATAAGCACCTCACCTCCTTTATCCAAGTCAATGCTGAAAATCTTCAACAGCACAAGATTGAGCAAAGATTCCTGCAACACTCTACTAGAGAGTTCCTATCAACTTGACAATAAACCATAAATGATTTTTTTTTGGTATGGTCATTTAAACAGATCTGAATGCAGCTATTTGTAGCATTATCTAGTCCACACCTATCCATCTTTCCCCATATTTACCAGTTCAGTAATCATGGTCAAAAAGGTCAGAAGAGGTGGAGAATAAGTTAGTTGAGACCATTATGGGAACAAAGAATAATGGGATTATATGAACAGAAATATACAAAACAAACAAATGTATATCTCAGTCAGTTAATGGGTAATGCATCATTTACTTAGTACCTACTATGAGCCATGTACTATTCTAAGGGATACCAAAAAAAAAAAAGTGGTATATCCTCTGCCCTCAAATAGCTTACATTTGATCATGGAGATAGATATCTTTGGGCGTACACTGAAACTGAAAGAAGAAATGAGCCTTAAGCTAGTTGAGGTCACAAGTAGCCAGGCAAACAGCCATATTTTAATTTCTTCATCATCACAAAATTATAATGACTCTGACTCTAAGATTATACTAAGAAGTGACCCAAAGTGAAATTAAGCAGAGAATCAAGATCCCTAGCAGAATAGCTCATAAGGAGCTCAGGGCACTGAAACACATATAGGGAAGTCTTTCCCTTTTATGAGCTCCCCAAGTTGACTACCAAATTAAAAGCTAATCTTGAAAACTCCACATTTTTGTAGCATGTATTTGGTTGTAAGAGAAGATACTGGTTTGGGGGAACAGGGTATGAAAAGCATGGACACCAAGGACTTCTCTAATCAAACAAGCAGCAAGTTGAGTGTCCTACTATCATTTTTTTTTAATGGAAGCTTTTCACTATATGGAACTAATTATCACCATCTGCAATTCCATACTTATATTTCCTCTCTAGCAGCTCATTCTTCAAAAACTCAGTAGCTTCCTCCCTTTACATTTGTAAATGCTGTTGACGGTGGATAAAATCCATGTTTGCTTTGTATTCAAAACCCCTAGGAAAGCTTGTTTTAATCACCGACAGATGTTACATTCTGCTTTGCTATGCTTGGCACAGAACTTCAGAGAGGAATAAAAGAAAAATCTTTATTTTATATTTAAATTGTAGATTGTTACAGACTAAATAAAATGCCAAATTGTTATTGGAAACAACACAGCCACTGTAATAACGATAGTCGGCATTGCATTTTTACAATTATAATTTTTTTCTGGCATTTGTTTAACCCAAGATGGTTTCCACATTTTGTAAAGGGTTGGGTTTTTTTCCCTCTCTGCTGAAATGACTTGTACTGAAGTAGCAGGCATTTGTAATTTATATTTACTAAATAAAATTGTGGAATACTGGAAGTATGATGTCCAAGGCTACAGGTCGACTTTTAAATATTCTCTATTTTTCTGGACTCACCTTTCCAAACACTTGATTCTTTTGGAAACATTTACAAACCATCCATTTTTCCCAAAGACCACTCTGTAGACATAACTCTATAAATTTTTCATCCTTGTAATTCTTTTATCTCTTTTTTTCTAGTTTATCATCAAATTAAGGATTGATGACCATATACCCATTCATTTATTTGTGCTTTTATTTACTCTCTTCATATTTCTCCCACTCCCCCTCCTAAAAAAGTCAGTACTTTATGAATTGCAATGAAAGAAGTTGTTTCTTTAGGTTCAAAGGAAGACTTCTGACTCATCTCCCATATTTGAAAGAAAACGCATCTTCTAAAATAAAAGATTGCTCAAATAACTATCTTCTTGAAACCTCCCTATCTGTCCCTAAAGCTCACCTGTTTCACTAATACCTGAAATTTCCTACTGTCATGGTTTCTGATTTATTTTCTATCCAACAATGTCAGAAATCCAACTGTGCTCCCCAAGACTATACACCGAGCTTTCACTTCTCAGCCAGTACAACCAACCACATTTCTCCTCAGGAATATTTCATCTAATGTACATTTACATGGTTGAGTTATTTTTGAAATTCATTTTCATTCCAACCAGTTAGAACATCCTGATTATTAACTTTATGCATTCATATTTTTGGTTCAGCCCACACAGTTCAAGAAATTGTTTACTTTAAGGAAAAGAAGGAGGCTTTGTGAACACTTCAGAAAATAATTAAATCTTCTCAAATAAAAATGACAGCCAAGTGCAGCCTAAAACCAATTGGCTTCAAAGGAGTTTACCATCATTTTAAATATACCTGGTAAATCCACAACTAGAAAGTGCTTAAATTTCTCTGACAGAGTCCAAATGAGAGATAGATGATAGATTATATACATACATTGTGTATACTTGTATGTATACATGTATATATGTATGCACACGTGTAGTGTGCTTATCAATGTACATGAAAGTAAATCTAAAACATTTTCTTCTCGGGATGATATAAAATCCTTGAGGGTAGGGCTCATTTCTTTTTTAGTGGTTTTCTATTGTCAATTTTACAAACTTACTATTTCACTGAAAAGACTATGATTAACATTACTGTTAGAAGGAGTTCACAGTCTACATCAGACTGCCAAAGGGGTCCATCATACACATACATACACACACAAAAGAACCACTATTGTAGACATAATTATATTTTACTTTTTAGAATCCTTATGGCTACATACATATACACAGAAATCTACATGCCTATTAATTGCAAATTAGATTAACCTGTATAAATTGCTCACCAGAGTACAATTCCTCTTAGTACTCAGGATGTTAACACATCAGAATTGTAAGAATATCTGATACAGTAGTCAGCTTTTAAGAAGAGGATTAGAGAAAGTATTATCATCCTTTAAGGGAATTCTGAGTGGAAATGGAACCCTTAAGAACAAATGATAATCTGACCTAAATCACCTAGGATAGAATTATATTTCAGATCCCAGTGGAATGTTTGTGAATGATTTAATAGTGAATAATTTAATAGTTCAATAGAAAAAATTCCAATATCCACACTAAAATAAAAGAATAATCATTGGCTCTGTCATATAAACTTCCCGTGTAAGGATGAATATAAGCAATGGCAACCACATAAATTTCCACTAAAAACCAAACAAACAGGTGTATATTGGCTTCAGTCTCTTGGATTCCATTACTACAAAGCTTCCCTTCATATACTTTACAGAGACAAGAATCACTTGGCTCTAGAACAGAGTGGCAGACTTGCTTTTTAAGAATACAGAAATGTGTATAATGAATTCCTCTTTAAATCCAAAAAGGAAGAGAACCATATTGTGAAATATTTCCCCCAGAAATCTCATAAATCACAGAAAAACTTAATTTCTCTTGCACAAGTTGGAAAATCTGCTTGTGGCTTCTAATGTAGTTTTATACATATATTACACCATAGTGAATTCTCTCTCACACATATACACACATACACACACACAGAGAGAGAAAAAGAATCCTCAAGTTCCTATTCAGTTATTTTATTTATATTTGACTTTCAAATTAAGTGTAAATTCAGGACACATTCTGTTTATTTGAAAATTACTTAGGATCAAGTCAAAGTGTTTTTTGGTTCCCGTCAACAATCATTTCTTTAAAAACTTAAAAATCTTTCCAAAAAAGTAATTTACATCAATTTCAATGTTTACTGCCACTTGGTCAGTATAGGTCAATATTTGGTCAATATACTCCTGACTTCTTTTCTACTTTCCACTTTGTGTTAGACATCCATTAGAGTAGTATAATTGAACCCAGAATAAAGAAAAACTGTTGAATCAAACTACTGTGCATGTATCTTTGGGGATTTGCCACTCATTTTTTTAAAAAAAAAGTGGCTTAAGGAATCTCATTAGCCAATTGCCCTTAAGTCTGAAGATACAAAAACAGAAACTCTCTTCCTGCCCTCAAGGAGCTTATAATCACACATAAAAGACAACATGTAAATAACTGTATACATATAAGAATGTAGAATGTTGATGGAAAGCAATGTGAAAGGGGAAGCATTAGCAGTTAAGAGAAGAGGAAAGCCCTCCTGCAGAAGGAGGGACAAAAACAAATTGATGAGATTATAAATACATCATCTACTTAAGATTTAAAGGAACCACAAAGATGACCTATTCTAAACTCTACCCAATCGTGAACCATACCTTCAACAAGTGTTCATCTGCCTCCAGTTGAAGACCTACAATAACAGGAGACTTACTGCTCATTGCTGCCTCACTCCTAAAGGATAGAAAGACAGGACTAGCCAGTGTGGGGAGATTTTTGAAAGGCTTGTTGGTTAGGTACCAACACATTTGTAGCTTAGCAACAAATCAGTAAATCTTTTAGTTGATGTTCAATTCATTTTCAATTGTGTCCATCTCTGGGAGAAAATTTGCGGTTTTCTTAGCATTGATATTAATTTATTAATATTTTCCATTTCCTTCTCTGGTTAATTTTACAGATGAAGAAACTGAGACAAAAATGATTAAATGATTTGCTCAGGGTAGCAGCTCATAAATGTCTAAGGATAGATTTGAACTCATAAAGATAAGTCTTCCTGACCCCACTCCTGGTGCCTTATCCACTTCATCATCTAGCTGCCCCAATCTTTCAGACCTATACGTGATTAATACAATGGCTAGTCTCCCTGGCAAAGTCAGAAAGTTTCTTTCTCAAAAATGAAAAATTATCAAATTATAAACACTTCTAAGTATAAAGAAAAAAACTAAGTCATAGAATTATAGAAGTTTTTGGTAGTAAAGAACTTAGAAATTATCTGGACCCAACATTTTGTTCTAAATATGAGCAAATCAAGACACATAGAAATGGGTAGACTGATTTACCCAAGGTGACACCATAATTTAATAGTGGAGGTGGAACTAAAAGCTGAGCCTATTAATTTCCAAACCAGTGTTCTTGTCATAGAGTATAAAAAGAAAAGAAAAACTTCTTTTCATTTTACAAATAGAAATCTACAATCAGCGAAAGTGTTTAGAAACAATTCAAAATATTTTTCAGAAAAAGATAATATTCCAAATGTTTTTGGTAGAATAGACCTAATGACTGAAATTTTACTGAAGTATTATATATTTGAGGATTATTCAAAAAACTAAGTTCTGGTTGAACTGAATGAAGATATAGAGAAACAACTATAGGGGAATCTAGAAAGATTTTTATGTGATCCTATTACACCAAGAAAAATTATAAGTTTTATTACATTTTTATAATGTCATCTGGAGCTATTCTCCCAACCCCTCTTTAACAGGCTAGGTCACAAGATCTTGCCTACTACTTGTCCCCTCAAAGTCTAGGGATAAGTCTGAGGAGTTGGGGGGTATCTAATGTTATAGCTCCTTAGCCCCACTAGCATACTCCCCCTCCCCATTTACCAGCTGATATAAATTAGTCCACCAGGGTGATTTGCCTTTTAGAAAAGGTATAGGTAGCATAAGTTTTATAAAAACAATGAACTTCCACCAAAGTCTGTGACATCTTTTCCCACCAATACATATGAGTTCAGGGGAAAGTGGACTCAAGTCAGAAAAGGGTATCTCACAACTTCTTTACATAATCATCAAAATACTCCCCTTAGGTGTAGTATAGCTTTTCTGCTAGGCTCTTCCTAAATCTTTGTCTTCCTTTCCTCATCACCTCCAGTCTATCATTGGTTCTCTCCTTTTTACTACCACAATATGCTCCAATCTCTTAAATTCTGGATTAGTTGGCCATCTTCTAGAAGCTTCCTTTAGGATAGGAATAATTCCCTCAAACAATCCCAATGTAATTTTTTTTTTGCATCTAGTTAAAATGTCTTTTAATTGCTTGATGTCCAATTGTTGTCCAGTCCTTTTTCACTCCTGGTTCACACTTTTGAGATCATTTGAGATTATTTTGTCTTGGTCTCATACAACAAAGTTATCAGTTACTTGAAGTTGGGTGGGGCAATTATTTAGGCTGACCTCATACATGCATCTTATACTTTTATAGCAAAAGTTATCACCAACAAGAAATATTCATGTCCCAAATTTGTTCCTTATGACTCTACATGATGGAACAATGAAGAATCATTTAATTTGGAAGCAGAAGAGATCTTAAAGATCATCTCTTCTAATACTTTCATTTCATAAATTTAAAAAATGGAGGTTAACCAAGAAATTGTGTCTTTTTCCAAATTACAACTAGCAAGTAGCAGAGCATGGATCTCGCTATCTCAGAATTGAATCTCAGAGTTCATCAAGTTCAATTCAAAACTGAACAGCAATCCCTCTTTCCCTCCTTACCCCAGATATCCATCTCCTAAATCCTAAATGGTGGTAACCCTGCCTCTACTTAAAGGAAAGGATAGGAAAGGAAAATCTACTACTTTTGAAGATGCCCTGTTATTTGCTAGGAACTTTTAAGCCCAAATCTTTTTAGAACTTCTACCATGATTCCTAATTCTGCCCTTTGGAAACAGGTACCATGTCCAATTCCTCTTCCTCTATGACAATCCTTCAAATACTTGAAAAGACCTATGGTGTGACCTCTGACATTCCTCTTCTCTAGGTAAAATACCTCCATTTCTTCAATTGATCATCCTTGATATGCCTCAAGACCCTTAACCTAGTCATCCTACTCTATCTGTTCTCCAACTTAATAATACTGCTTCTAAAATTAAACATAATATTCATATGTTCTGGACAATACTCTTCTATAAATTCAGCAAGATAACTCTAGATTGTTTTTAACCATATACTTATAGTACATGTTGAAGTCTCCTAAAATTTCTAGATTTTTTTTTCATTTCTTTTTCCAAAGCAGCTAGGTAGCCCAATAAAGTGCTGAAGTAGGGAAGACTCATCTTCCTGAGTTCAAATCTGATACTTCCTGTAACCCCTAGGCAAATCACTTAACTCTGTTTGCCTCAGTTCACTCATCTGTTAAATAAGTTGGAGAAAGAAATGGCAAACCAATCTCGTACTTTTGTCAAGAAAACATCGAATAGGGTCACAAAGAGTCAGACATGATTGAACAACAGTCAATTTTTAAAATCCATGTTTAAGATTTTATCTACATTAAATTTCATGTTATTAGATTCAGTCTATTGATCTAGCTGTCCAGATCTATGTGGATCCTGTTATCAAATGTGTTAGCAATTCCTCCAACTTTGTGTCCCCTGACAATCTGATAATTTCATCATCTTTGCACTCATCCAAATCATTGGTTTTTTCATATTGATTAGCAATTTGACTGGTGTAAGGAGCTCCCAGAGAGGATCTCAACCAAAACAGAATACTTTTTTCTCCTTACAGACTTAAATAGTTGCCTGTTTCAGGGAGTGGGTAAAATGACTTGCCCAGGGTCATATAACCAATATATGCCAGAGGAAGAACCTGAAGTCTTCTTGACTCTTATGTCTCTCAAATAGTTGATAAAACTGTCAAATATTAGAGGTAAAAGGACAACATTGGAGATCTCACTTCAAATTGACAAGAATCACTAATCACTATTCTTTTAATGTAGTCATCCAACTCATTCGAAATCTTATCTATCTGTCATATAATTAATCAATAAATATTTATTAATCACCTACTATGTGCCAGGCACTAGGGAAACAAAAAGACATGAAAGATAATTCCTGCCCTCGAGGAGCTTATAACTTAATGGAATAGACAATTTGTAAACAAATATATGCCAAACAAATTATATAGGATAATATGTGTAGTAACAGATATAATCTAGTCTAGGCCACCTCTCTCCATCTTGTCCACAAGAACAACATGACACATTTTGACAAATAATTTTCTGGACTAGCAAATATGGACATACATTCCCCTGATGCACCATTCAAGTAACTATGCTAAAAGGAATTAGAGTTAGCCTTCACTGTGACCCTAGACTTGCCCTTTCTGGATGGATACAGAATCAAAAAGCACACTTTGAAACTTTATAATGCTTGTTTTGATGAAAAATTCATCTCATTTCTCTTCCATATGACTTGTTTCATATATTTTCTTTCAGGCAATACTGGTTTGATCATGTGTGTGGCTCACTCATTGTGTGCTTTTCCAGGTGCATTTTTGGGGCCATTCTCAACTCACTATGAGGTAAGGTTGTAACTTACCTGAGTATCAGGCTTTAGCCAAGAAAGGTAAGTGAGAGGAGAAATTGGGGCAGAAAGGATTAGTGTAGAGTGATGCTAGGAATAAGAGGGCTAGATTGGGTTGTAATACATCCTCAGTGGAGCCATGCAATTAGCATGAGCTGTCTGCATTTCAAGTGGGTCTTGTCTACACGGAGCAACTCATGATCACTAATGAGCCCCAAACCCACAGCTGGCACAGATACAAGTCATCCACATGCTCACCACTATTTACTATTTATTCATCCAATTTGAAGTTAATTCAGAATATAGAGGATTAACAAATTAATCCAAGTCAGCACAGAAAAGCACAATCATTATTTGAGTATTTGTGTTTTAAGAGCGCTTATCATGGTTTTATAATCTCAGCCATCCCTATTATTAAGAATTAATTATATCACTTTTGGCCAGGAAGGATTGGGCTAGACAAGACAGAGTGTAGCAGTAGAAAGAGCATTAGATTTTGAGTGAGATGGAATGTTTGAAGACTTGGAGGCAGTTAGAGGAGACTGGGCCACTCATCACATCCCTTCTCCACCCTTCTGATTATCTTGGGAAGGAAGTGACAGTCCTTGCCTGGGCCAGTTATCCCATTGTGCTCCCAGTATCTTCTTTGGCATCATTTAATTTTATACCAATTACTCTGCCCCTCTAATGGGAGAAGAGAACATAAAAAAGAAGCTAAAAAACAGGGAAGGGTCAGGGGAAGAAGGCACTGAAATGGATGACATGGGAGACAAAATCCAGAGAGTAAGTGAATATCAGAGAGAAATGGAGATCTGGCTGGCCTGGCCACCTTCTTTAAAATAGAGGAACACACAAATCATAGAAGGGTGCCATGGAGCATAGTGAATTTTCAATGTGAGAAGGCTGCTATGGAATTGTGGGAAAAGTCCAGAGAATCAGGAGTTAAACCCAGAGTAGAACTCTAATTCTCCCCATGTTAGTTCTTTCCCAGGTCATCTACCACTTCTGCATTGTGTACATTCTATCCCTTCTCTATCTTGACAACTTAATGAATCAGTCAGCTCTATGCTATCCTTTTTTCTTGAGTTCCTTGCCTCTTTAGCTTATTACTGATACTGCTCTGTCAGCCTTAGATTATTCCCACCATCTACTGTCTTCACTCCTATTCAGGTTATGCTGAATAAAACTAGAGAAAATCACAAAATTGCCCTGGTTGGACCAACTACAAATTTAAGTTACATAATCTTAACTGGACCCTTCTGTTAAGAGAATTTTTATACATCCCTAATTGAGAGATTTTCCCACACATAACCTCCCAAAATCTCTCATGACTTCTCTTTACCCCAACTGTACAGGTAAGTACCTTATGTTTCCTAATTCACTGAAAAAAAAATGCCATTCCCTAAGAATTCTTTCATCTCCCCTCCTCAGCAATTGGATGCCTGCTACCACTATTTCCTACTTCAAACCTGTATTGCATGAAGAGATGGTCCTTCTTGCCAAGACAAAACCCTTCTCCCATTTTATCCCTTCTTTTCCAACAAACTGCTCCCTCCATCAGTGCCAGTCTCTCCTTTATCTTCAATCTCTCCCTATCTACTGGCTACTTCTCTATTACCCAGAGACACATTCATATCTTCCTCATTCTCAAAAACCCTCTTTCAATCTGTCCATTCCCTTCAGCTGTGATCCTTTATTTTTCCTTCCTTTTGTGGCTAATCTCCTTGAGAAAACCATTGACAATAAATGCCTCTACTTCCTTTCCTCTCACTCTCTTCTTAATTCTCTATACTCTGGTTTCTTGGCGTAATCATTCAAATAAAACTGCTCTTTCTAATTTTATTAGTGTTACCAATGATTTCTTAATTTCCAAATCCCTACACTTCTTGACATCCACAGCTTTTGATATGACTTTATTTTTTTTAAAAATGTATTGCTATTTTTTGTTTTCATCTCTTTATGTTCAAATATGACCTCCATTCCTTCTGTATTGAGGGCACCGTTGCTTGTAACAAAGAATAAAAAAGAAAAAAGGAAAAAGAGCAATTCTATAAAACTAACTTCAGTTGGTTCTCATAACAATAATAATAAGTTGAACTTCGATCAAGATGCTCTTATTATTATTTATCTAGTTGTTTTTGTTATTTATGGAGCCAAGATTCAAACCTGGGATTTTTGCATTTCACCCCAGTGTCCTTTCTAATATTCCCTGTTCTACAAAATGCAAGTTATTATACCCAACCCTAGCTCTACACACTACTACCTCCGTGAACTAGGGAGCTGGTTTCCTCACCTGGTAAGTGAAGAAGGTGCAAAGTCAGGTTTTGGATAATTACCTTGCAGGCACAGTCATAAGATTTAGCTCTGAAAAGGATTTTAGAGCTTTTCTAGTTCAATGCTTCTTCATCCAAGGTATATGAATTTGGGTTTTTTTAATATTTTGATAACAATATTTTAATATAATTGGTTTCCTTTATAGTTCTGTGTATTTTATTTTTTGTATTCAGAAACAATATTCCAAAAGAAGGTCCTTAGGTTCCATCAGGATACCAGATAAGTCTATAACAACACACACACACACACACACACGCACACACACACACACACACACACACACACCACACAGGTTAAGAATCTCTCAAAGTAATTTCACATAAGACAAAAGTGAAACAGAGAAAGCCAGTAACTTCCCACAATGCTTTACTTTTCTTCAGGTGTGAAAATCTAGCTAAATGGTACTTAACAATATCTCTCTTTGCCATCAATAAATAGTACTTTAGGTATTTGGCCTTTAATTCCCACTAAATATCCTACAACCATTTTGAAAAAACAATTTTATAAAATCTTCAAAACATGTATGTGTTTTGAAACTAACTTATCTCCTCAAGTTTAACCTCAAGTGTGACTGAGGGAAGGCAATTCTAGGGCATCCCTCTGTTCATTATCTCCAAATGATAGATATAGATAGATAGATAGATAGATAGATAGATAGATAGATAGATAGATA
>JAJPUD010008067.1:45256-56720 GCA_023553655.1 Myrmecobius fasciatus
ATAGATAGATAGATAGATAGATAGATAGATAGATAGATAGATAGATAGATAGATAACTTGCATATATCTTATCTGTACATAGTTGTTTGCATGTGGTTTCTGACTTTACACTATGAGCTTGTTGTGAAAAGGGATAAGTTTTTTTCTACTTCTCTTTATATCCCTAATACTTATCCCAGATGGCAGCTAGATGGTCAATGAATAGAGAGGTCTGGGGCTGGAGTCAGGAAGATTCATCTCCCTGAGTTCAAATCCAGCCTCAGACATTTCCTAGAACTATATATAACCTTGAGCAAATGACCTAACTATTAATATCAGTTTCTTCATTTGTAAAATAAGTTGGAGAAGGATATGAAAAACCTCTCCATTTATCTTTACGAAGAAAACTCCCAAGTGGGGTCAAAAAGAATTGGACAAAACTAAAACAACTGAACAATAACAAATTTAGCAGAGTCTGATATATTATAGGTGCTTAATAAATGTTTCTTGATTAACTGACAAAGACAGAAACTGTCCAGACATCTTTAATAGATTGAATATCAAAGTAATGAGATGAGAAATAAAACATAGATAGGGCAAGTCATACATATTTAACAACATGGAAACCTACATCTGATTTTAGAAGCAAAGAAAAGATTCTTACTTCTTTCCCTACTGACCACCCTTAAAAGTATCTACACACTCACTGACACACACAGAGAGACACATACAGAGACACATGTTTATGTTCTTTTGACTTAGAAATTCTCGCCCCTTGACAAAATAAAAATATCCATATAACTCATTAAGTCCCACACTCATCACAGAAGCCTCTGTGTAGATTTATTGTCTAGAGCCACAGAATCACAAAAATAAAGAAGGAAAAGGGAGAAGAAAAGCAGAGAGAATATGACAGCATTCTCCAGAGAAGGAATTAAGAATGGTAGAACCACAAGCCAGAAACCAGTGACCAAGTTTTGATTACTTTCCAGCTGTGCCCAGGGCTAGCTCTACTTAAAGAAAGGATGAAGCACACATTGCTCTTGTGTACTCATAAAAAAATTCCAAAAGATTTGGAAACCACTGTTTCTACTATTTACAATTTACACCATTGACTAAAATTTTAATACTTAAAGCTGCCAAAGTCCATGAGTTTAATATACATATATAAGTATACATATACATATAGATGTAATATCTTGGTGGAAAAGAACCTCACCTCAAGGTCTGTTTAATTTCACTTTTCTTGAATTATTTGTTCAAACATAACCTGCTATATGCCAAAATGAAAAGAAGTTAGACTTAAAGATTCTGAATAAAAATTGAGAAAAGAACTCCAAGATACTTGTTTCTTCTGGAAACTATTATGTGATTTTTCAATTCTATTAAATATGAAACAAAGATATCTTCTTATGGTCAATCAGTTGATCAACAAGCAAATTAAGTGTTTATTGTGTGCAAGGTACTCTGATAAAGCTTGAAGATACAAAGAAAGATGAAATTGCTCTCCTCTCAAGGAGTTTACATACATTCTTTTCCCCTAAGGCAATTGGGGTTAAGTGACTTGCCCAGGGTCACACAGCTAGGAAGTGTTAAATGTCTGAGGCCAAATTTGAACTCAGGTCTTCCTGACTTCAGGGCTGGTGCTCTATTCACTGCGCCACCTAGCTGCCCCAAGGAGTTTACATTCTAATGGGGATAGGGAACATCATGTAAATAATTATTTGCAGATATATACAGAAAATGTAAAGTAATATCTAAGAGGAAGGCTCCAGCAATTAGGGGAATTGGAAAAGACCTCTTGAATATTGAATTTCAGCTGAATCTGGAAAGAAGTAGGAAAGCTAAAAAGTGAAGGTACAAGAAGAAAACATTTCAATATAAGACATAGGTGATTGATGCAAAGCCATAGACAGGAAAAGGAGTTCCATGTTTAAGAAATAGCATATAAGATCAGCTCTCAGTTCAGTTTATTGTCCATCTAGAATTAGTAACCAAGATATATATTCAAATGGACTAGTTTTTAAAGGGCTGCATATCATAATATGAATAATAGCCATTCTTTACCCATTTGGTTTTCCTGATATAGATAATAAAAGTTACACTCATTTGAGAGATTATGGGTCATATTCAAAAAGTTCTGGAGTATCTTAAGGCTTGACATAATAAGCATAATAGCATTTACAAATAGAGGAGCATCTAGAGGATTCCCTCTTCCATTTGTACTAACTGTTGGTTATTTTACATGACCACATTTACATGACACTTGAACAAATTAAGAAGTCAAATTTATCCTCTCCATCTATATCATTTTTTAAAGACAAGAGCAGGACCGTGCCTTATACATCTTTTTTTTTCCTCTTCTTTTGTTCCATCCCAAGGAGGTTTCATACAGAACTTTGCATGTAGAAAATAATCAGTATTTGCTGAATGAATGAATAAATGATTGTGTCTTCCTGAATTCATCCTTCCTGGTCTAAATAATCCTAAACTTGTTAGTTTTCTTCTTTTGGTAGCTATTTCATTAACCTGATTAGTTTAATTGCCTTTTTTTAAACCTTTCCAGTGGGTATTTTTCCATTTCCACTGAGTATTTTTTCAGACTCAATGATCAAAATGCCATATGATATTCCAGCTGTGGAAAAACAAAAATTTTACATAAATATTTGTCTCATTTGATTTATGGATATCCATAAGCCTTCAGGAAACTGGCAAATGTATTCGGTGTCAAATTAGATAAAAATCACTCACAAAAATAATACTAATAGTCACCATTTATATAACTCCTTTAAGGTTTACAAAGCATTTTAAATGTCATCTCCTTTGATCCCTAGGATCAACAACTCTAGGAGAAAGGTGATTTGATCCCTAGGATCAACAACCCTAACAGGAAGGTGCTATTTTTATCCTCATTTTGCAAAATAAAAAATTATGGATAAAGGAGTTAGGTGATTTGTCAAGGTTAATACAGCTAATATGTGCCTAAGGCAGAATCTGAATTCAATGCTTCTTGCCTCCAAGTCATGTATTCTATCCACTATACCATCAAGTTTCAGAATATTCCACTGACATCTCAAACTCAAAGTGTCCAAAATAAAACTCACCATTCTCCTCCTCCAAGCCCTCCCCCTTTCTGAATTTCCCTATTCTAGGGAATTCTAGGGAATTTTTGAAGGTTTCACCATCTTCCAAGTTACTGGGATCATAATCTTGGTGTCAACCATATTTAACCCATATATCCCATCAATTGCCAAAGTTTGTCATTCCTCCCTTCACATTATTTCTTATATATGTTCCCTTCTCTGCACTCACATAGACACTAACTTAGTTTAGTCCCTTATCACCCTTAACACCCTCTGGAGTGGTTAGCCTCTCTGCCTTAAAATCCTTCCTCACTCCCTTCCATCCTCCCATCCTCCACTCTCAATACATGATCAACTTGTTTTCTCTCCCTATTTCCCTGGTGACATCTCTTACTCCTATTCTTGAAATGCTTCATTCATCATATCTTGCCATTTGCTCACATCCACCATCAATCTTTCCATTGCCCTCTCTATGATATTCAAAATCAGTGTTTCAGAATTGCTGTGTTCAGGGTCTTACCACTATACAACTCTGGTAAACTACTGATATAAATACAATGTCCATTTGTTTCTAGCAGGAACTTAGGGATATTGAAGGAGCTTTGCAATATCTTTACTTTAATTTATTCCACTCTTCTCCTTTTCAACTCTGGTCACTGCCCCCCCCCAGAATCTATCCGTACCACATATACATAAGCTCTATGGGATGTCCATCCAACTGCATGACATAATCTTATCAATAGTTATTCTTTATCCATTTGGTCTTTCCTTTGTGAATGGTCAGGCCAAATTTTTTAAGTGGGTAATGATTTCTTCAGATATTGTGCAATGTTATGTGACTTGGAGTAATAACCACAAATATCATTGACAAAGACCCTACTCATCACAGAGAATCCCTTTACAACTTAGAATTTTTTTCCAAATCACCTCCACTGCAGTGGCAAATATCTTTACAGGCTTCTCTCTCCTGGTTTTATGCCTTGTCTGATGTTCATGATTAGATGTTGCACCAGATTATATTTGTTATTATATATTTCAAGGAATTTTCAATAATTTTGATGTGTGGTTGGAAAAAAGCTTATTGAAAGAGAGTTTTGGAAGTAGCATTTTATTCTACCAAATCAAATGCTTCTTTATAATCGCCAAGTAATAAGAACAAGAAGATCATGTAATCTTTTTAATGAAGCTTATTTTTTAAAATATGCACAAATAATTTTCAACATTTACCCTTGCAAAACCAAGTTCCAAATATTTTTTCTCTTTCCCTTCCTCCCACCCTCTCCCCTAGATAGCAAGTAATCCAATATATGTTAAATGTGCAATTCTGTACATATTTCCACAATTATACTGCACAAGAAAGACCAGATCAGAAAGGAAAAAAATGAGAAAGAAAACAAAATGCAAGCAAACAATAACAAAAAAGTGAAAATACTATGTTGTCATCCCTGCTCAGTCCCCATAGTCCTCTTTCTAGGTACAGATGGCTCTCTCTATCACAAGACCACTGGAACTGGCCTAAATCACCTTGCTTTTGAAAAGAACCATGTCCATCAGAATTGAAGATCATGTAATCTCTCCATCTTTCAATCAATTGAGGAATGTATGGATGTAGGTAAGTCAAATAAAATAAAATCTTTGTTAGGGTTTAAAGTATCAGGATTGGGTTCTACTTGTCTAAACTCATTGTATCATTGCCAGTTCTCTTTTTCACTGAATAATATAAACTGAAGGTGAAGGGGACAAGTATTTAGGTGAACTTATTGGAAGAAAATCCTATGACAACTATCTTTCCATCAAGATTTCTGTGCAAGATACTTCTTCTCTTAAAGTTGATTAAAGTTGAGCAGACAATGATCAGGTTTCTAAATATAAAGCAAACTCCCAAACTGAGGCAATT
Organism: Myrmecobius fasciatus; assembly: GCA_023553655.1. Lineage (NCBI taxonomy): Eukaryota > Metazoa > Chordata > Mammalia > Dasyuromorphia > Myrmecobiidae > Myrmecobius > Myrmecobius fasciatus. The sequence continues at coordinate 50,216 of JAJPUD010008067.1, forward strand.
ATCCACACAATTAAGGTTATAGAACTCTACAGTTAATTATAGATAACATATTAATAGTTCTTTAAGGTTTGCAAACTAAATAAATATAATCACATTTTATTCTCACAACACTTGGATACAGGTGCTATCATTATCTCGGTTTTACAGATGAGTCAAACAGGTTAATTAGCTTGCTCAAATTCATGGGCTATTATAGGTCCAAGTCTAGATTTGAAATCAAGTCTTCCTGATTCCAGGACCAATATACTGTGCAATACACCACCAATACACCTATAATTGTAATTATCCATCCTTGAAATGATAAAGATAAGACAAATGCCACACTTAATAGAAGGGGGGGAAATCTACAAAGTCAAATCTTGCCAAAAAAATTATGAAAGTTTTTAAAAATGGAATATTGGCTATAGCTGTAATTTATCTGATCATTTAATAAAAGGAAGTGATAGAGTTGGTCAAACTATTCTGTTCAGATTGTGAGCATCTTCAGGGAACGGACTGTCTTTTGCTTCTTTTTATATCCTCAGTGCTTATCACAACACTTGGCATATAGTAGGTGCTTAATAAATGCTCACTATTGACTGGATTTAATTTAATCAAAGGTCATATTGCCAAAATTATTGAGACCAAATGGAGAACAATAAATTTCCAAACTGTTTTTAGATCATCAAAGTATTCCTAAAACATGTAATATGAGCAAGGACAAAGCCTGTGTCTTATGGAATACTTGTTCTATTTATACTAGAAAAAGTATATTTTTCCATTGCCTGCAAGTCTCATATTGCATCAGCCCTGAAAGCTCAACTCAAATGCAGCAGCCCCAAAGCTGAAAGAAAATGGAAGTCTAACCCAGGAAGAGAAACTGCTTTTCCCCCATGACATTGGAGAGGTGTAGCTTTTCAGAATATTATCTGCATGTGAGGTCCTCCCAGAGGTGATTCTATTAGATCTCCCGTGCTGTGGTATAACATAGCAAACAACTATCCCATTATCTCAGGGCACTTTCTAGTTTGTGTGAAACCCATAAAGTGCAGCTTCGAGACACAGAATGTAGCATTCATTAGAGAGCTAGTTAAAGGCTGCTAATGGGATCCTTTGGCTACTTCTTCCTGCCGAGTTATTTGGAGGAGGTCCATGTTCCAAACCACATCCATCTCAGATGAAATAAATTCTCTTTGCAAATTCATATTACCAAACACCCCCCCCAAAATGTGTAAAAAGAGTCTGCCTGATTTCATAGTCTCAAGCCCCCCGACAATGGATTTTTGTGTGAAAATATCAAAATTCACATAACAAAGACAATTCTGGGGAGGATCAAAAATAGAAACCATTATTGGAATATAAAAACATTTTAGTTACTTAAGAACCCTCATTGCTAAGAAAAGCACAGTCTCATTAAACTACATTTGCTCAATAGGCAATTTTTCCCCTTTTAATTTTCATAAATGGATCATGTTGAAATGTATTCCCTCTAACAAAGACTACGTATTGCCCCCAAATGATATAGTATCTTCAAATTTTAATTAATGTGGAGAGCTTTATTTTGATTCCAAGTAACTTATTAAAAACATGTGATTAATATAATTTAATTGGGGAGGGGGAATAAGCAGCATTTGTTTTCTATTTTTTAAAAAAAGGTGGTTCTGAAACTCTGGCCCTGTCAACATCGTTTAAACATTCCTGTTCTGTGGCTCAATGTAATAAATTAAATCAGCATTTTAATTGTGCCCATATTTTGTGGTTCCTGGTAGTACAAAAAAGATCTTCTGTGAATGCACGTCCTCTCCACCCCATCAAAAAAAAAAAAACCCTACCGAGTGATTAATTACTAGTCTGGAAGATATAAATATGCCTTTCAATAAAGACAGTATGGACTGCAGGAAGCTTTGGCCTTATACATCTCTGTAGGGTGCTTTTACTTAGCAGACATCCTCTTAATTCAAACAAGATTCCTATTCCAGTACTCACTGACAGCTTGACCATCTTTCCCTCTTCATCTATTAAACTGTATATTTATTTTAATTAGCATAATTTATACATATTTAAGACTGGGGGGAAATGCAAGCAAAGCTGTTGGTTTTCTACAGAATTTTCTCAATATCTCTCTCCTCCCTCCCTTCTTACATAAGAATTCAGAGAGAACAATAGAAAGTAACCTGGAACATGACATCCCCAAAGCAACACTTTTATGCCTCCTCTTTTCGGTCAGACTCTGCCATTATTCACCCTCCTTTCTGAATCAAAATTGTTGGCAGAGGGGCCCCAACTTTAAGACAAGGGGTACTTACTGAAAAGTCTCTTTGTTCAACAGAAAACTGCTTTTCTCAACTGAGTCTCTTACCTACTACTGGGATTAAAGAGCTATCTTGATCTTTAGAAAAGACAGCATTTCTGAGGAAGGACTTAAGAACTTGGATACATGGGGGCAGCTAGGTGGCCTAGTGGATAGAGCATTGGTCCTGAAGTCAGGAGGACCTGAGTTCAAATTTGATCTCAAACACTAAACATTCCCTAGCTGTGTGACCCTGGGCAAATCACTTAACCCCAATTGCCTCCGAAAAAAAAAAAAGAAAAGAAAAAGAACTTGTGTACATGATACTCAAACCTTCAGTTCCATAATTTCTGAGATTTCAAAATTAATCTCTTTAAAGCCAGAACAGGGCAGAATTACTCCGGTAATTCAGGCAAAAGGGCAAATCTGACAACAGTCTAATTTGGCTTTGATTTTTGTTTTTGTTTTTAACAGAAAGCAGAAAAGAACCTGGCTTTCTCCAAAGGAGGAATGGTCATGTCTGATTTTTTATTTCTTGTTTGGTATCAATAATATTAATTGTTAAATACTATGTCTTCCACTAATACATTGTTGGTGGAACTGTGAACGAATCCAACCATTCTGGAGAGCAATTTGGAACTCTGCCCAAAGACTTATCAAATTGTGCATACCCTTTGATCCAACAGTGTTTCTACTGGGCTTATATCCCAAAGAGATCTTAAAAGAAGGAAAGGGCCCCACATGTGCAAGAATGTTTGTGGCAGCCCTTTTTGTAGTGGCTAGAAACTGGAAGCTGAATGGATGCCCATCACTTGGAGAATGGCTGAATAAATTATGGTATATGAATGTTATGGAATATTATTGTTCTGTAAGAAATGACCAACAGGATGGTTTCAGAGACATCTGGAGAGACTTACATGAACTGATGCTGAATGAAATGAGCAGAACCAGGAGGTCATTTTACATGGCAACAGCAAGATTATATGATGATCAATTCTCATGGATTTGGCTTTCTTCAACAATGAGATGATTCAAACCAGTTCCAATCGTTTAGTGATGAAGAGAGCCATCTACACCCAGAGAGAGGCCTGTGGGAACTGAGTGTGGTTCACAACATAGCATTTTCAATTTTTTTGTTGTTGTTTGCTTGCATATTATTTTGCTTCTCATTTTTTCTGGTTTGATTTGATATTTCTTATGTGGCAAGATAATTCTATAAATATGTATGCATATTAAAAAAAAAACTTAGGACAGATTCAAATAAAAAATCTATTGTATCAAATAAATAAATACTATGTCTTCTTGCCCATTTCATAAGGAAGAAATAAGGTCATCCCTAATGTTATTTGATCTAGAACAAAAGTGAGTTCTGGGCCCTTTTGATAACCCAGACATCATCAATAGGAATCTGGAAAGTACTTCAAAGGCCCTCTAACCCAATTCCCTAAATTCACAGAGGAGGAAGGTAAGGTCCAAGAAGGGAATATATTTTGTGAATTGGAAAGTACCTCCTTACCCATCCAATCCAATCTTTTGCTAAAGGAACCATAACATATCCAACAAATGGTTGTCTAGCCTCTGCTTGAAGACCTCCAAGGAAAGAGAATATATCACCTCTAGGATTAAGGCATTCCACTTTTGAATGGTTTAAAATATTAGGAAGTTTTTTTCTTGACATCAAGACACCTTTTGGCACCTTCCACCCATTGCTTCTGATACTTCTCTTCGGGGCCAAACAGCACAAATCTAATCCCACAAGGTGGTCCTTTAAATGCTGGAAGACACCAATACCTCTTAAATTTTCTTGACTATAGGCTAAATATGCCAAGTTCCTTCAACTAATCCTCATATGACATTTTGGTTTTACTCCCCTGAATACTCCTTCAGTTTATCAGCATCTTTCTTCAACCCTGCTGCCTAGAGCTGAGTAAAATATACTAGATAAGTTCTGATCACCCAGTATTATGGAAGTTATATCCTTTTTAAATCAACCTAAGCTTTTTTTGGCCTTCAGATAATACTGCTCACATATGTTGAGCTTGCAGTCCAATAAAATCCTACCTTTTTTTCAGAAAAATTACTGTTAAATTCCTGCCTTTTATTTTTAAAAGTTGACCCAAAAATCATATTCCTCATTTGCCACATTTGAAATGGAGAAAATAAAGTCAGTTGTGTGCAAGTATCTTTTATCTCACCAACTCATTTTTTTCGTTAGCGTTGGTAGGGATAAAAATACAGCAATAATTACCACATATGATGGGGGGAAATTACAAATTTAGCAGACATCAATTTTAATCTTAGCCAGCAGTGTATTTATTGGTAAATGTTTAACAACCAGCTCTCAAGATAGGATGGTGGTGGGGAGACATACCCAAGACACATATTTAAATTTAATCTGCAGTATTAGCATTTTTTCCATCAATTTCTAAGTCTAGATAATCAACAAAATGATGTCAAGATATGTATCAACTGTCAATTTCTGAAATATAAAATGTTCACACTGGAAATGTAATAATCACTTTTTTGAGACAGTTCTAGCTAATGGCCTGCTTCTTGGTTATGTGACTCCTAAGTATCTGAAGATTTCCCATCTTTCAGTTCCTGGCATAAATATGCCCCTCATTCTTTACAAAAGGAAATCCCAATTAGAATTAGAAGAGAATCTCAGAGCCCAAATCCTGTTTTTTACAGATAAGGAAACTGAAAACTTGGCTTGTGCAGTCATAAAGAGATATAACAGAGCTAGGGTTTGAACTCAAGACCTTTTACACCATAACCAGCATCTAACACTCTTGGTCTGGCAGACCAAGTTGAGTTTTCACTTATTTGAATTTTAACACTGTCTTCAAAAGAACATAACACCCAATTATAAAAAGAATACTACCTGGTGGTTTGTATCACATACTTTGATACAATAAGAACATCCTATATCATTTCATTTTCTAGTTGTTTAATATTATCTTTAATCCCTGAAGACTAGGGCTATAACTTTTAGTCCTTTTGTAGCTCCCACAATGCCTGATACAAGACCAAGTGCATGCTGGTTACCAATAAAACACCAAACTTCAATGAGTTAAAATCTTAACTCTAAACTGATATGGCAGAATGTCATTAATCTCCCTTTGCTACAATTCTTTCATAAGTATAACAGAAAAACAGCAAAAAGCAGTGGATTGAGAATGTGGGTTCAAATCCTTCTTCTTATACATACTAGCAGAGTGATCATGGGTCTCTCACTTAACCAAGACTCTTAAGTTACATATCTGCAATAATAAACTGAAAGATTCTTCAAGTGTTCGTATAGGTCTTACTCCTAGGCAGGCAAGGCTGTCCTCTGAACAGTAAAAGTTAGCTTGCTCTCAGTTAACTCAGTTTCCTTCCCAACAAATGTTTGTTGTATAAAAGATAATTACAAATATTGAGCAAACATATTTATCAAATCAAGCAGTTGAAACAATAACTAGAATAGTCAGACAGATTAATTTAGGCAACGAAATATATGAAATCAAGGGAAGAAAATCTCACTATCATCTCTCACTTCACACACAAGTCTTCTAGGGTTATAGACCCTAAGAATGGGGGTGCTACCTTTTCCCCACGCATCTACAGCTTCAAGGTTAATCATCACTACCCAAAACATCACATCTCATGTCTTTTCCCCATCCCAGAATTCTCTGTTTCTCTCTCCCAAAATTCTCTCAGTCAATCAGAAGTCACATTTCCCTAAAGTATATGGCATCATTGGAGTTTCTGGGATGTCATTCCCTGGCTATTATTGTTGTTGAGTCACTTTTCAGTGTCCTACTCTTTCTGAGCTCATTTGGGGTTTTCTTGGCAAAGACACTGGAATGGTTTGCTATTTCCTCCTCCAGTTTATTTTACACATGAGGCAACTGAGGTAAACAGGGGTCAGTGACTTGCCCAGGGTGACACAGCTGGAAGTGGCTGAGGTTAGATTTGAACTCAGGAAGATGATTCAGACTGACTCCAGGCCCAAACACTCTGTGCACTATGGTACCCCCTAGCTGCCCCTGGAGATAGAGCTATGAATCTGAGATCTCATTACTATGAAGTCTATTCAATATATCCTTTTCACACCCATTCTTTCTTTGTGATTTTGATCCCTATTCTCCCAAAAGTTCAGAGTCAACCCAGCCTGCTGAGATGTCTGTTTCTGATTCTCTCTTTCTCTCTCTCTCTCTCTCTCTCTCTCTCTCTCTCTCTCTCTCTCTCTCT
>JAJPUD010008067.1:56820-84516 GCA_023553655.1 Myrmecobius fasciatus
CCCCCCCACCACTGCAATGATACCAGTGAAGCTTCTGGTCTATCTATTTTTTATCCTCTGCTTTTACTACATGACCAGACCATCTTCTTTTTCATCAATTTATTTCCATGTTGGTATCCCTTTACTCGACTTCTCATTTATAATTCCCCATTTATAATAATAAATTTCCCTATGTTGATGAAATCTTAGATACAAATAAAAAGAAGAAAGATAAAACTGCTACCTCACTTTGCAGGGCTGCCCTGAGTAAGAACAAATGATAATGGTTAAGTTCCTTTAAATATAAAATTCTATGAATGAAATAATAAGAATGGACAAGACAAGGGACTGAGACTCAGCAAAAGAAATAGTAACTGAGGAAGTCTGAGGGAACTAAAGATAATTTATCAAAAATTACTTTGATAAAAACATTGCTCTATTTTCAATACCTATGTACAGAAAATAGTCAATTTATGCATTTAGGAAAATTATATTGGATTCATTATCTACGGAAGAGATCTAGAAAATTATGATAATAATGACCTGATCCATCAATCAAACCATATATGTTCTAAGGAGAGAAAGTCTTGTGTAGTGAAGTGGGTATGATAGCAAAAGTGAGAAAGACTTTCTATCTATGTGAGCCTGGTTAAGTCACTTATCTTAGTCTCAATTTCCTTATCTGTAAAAAGTAGGGCTGATATTGTAGTGTACATTTTACAAGGTTTTTGTAAAAGTCAAATGAGATCATATATAAATTTAAAGTGATACATAAATGTCAATATTAAGGCATTATAAATAAGAAGGAAGATAAATTTAGAATTACAGAGACCTAAAAATCCTCTATTCCAACCTCTTCATTATTCCAATGAAGAAAATTAATCCCAAATTTAATAAATTAACTTTGTCAAGGTTACACCGGTGATAGAGATGACATTTAAACTTAGGACTCTTTCCAGTGAACCATGGTGGTTTTAAAGCAGTTTTAAAGTAATACACTTAGAGAGAGTGACCTGGCTCAAGGATCTAATCAAGGATTAGCAATTATTTTATATACACATGTATATATTTAGGTTATAAATGTACATTTATTTTTACATATTTCCATATGAACCATGTTGAGAGAGAAAAATCAGACAAAATGGGAAAACCATGAGAAAAAAAAACAAGAAAAAAAGGTGAAAATAGTATGCTGTGATCTGCATTTAGTCTTCATAGTTCTCTCTCTGGGTGTGGATGGCCTTGGATCACTGAATTACTGAGAAGAGCTAAATCTATCAGACTTGAACATGACACAATCTTGTTGTTGCTGTGTACAATGTTTTCCTGATTTTACTTGTTTAACAAGTATCAATTCGTGTAACTCTTTCCAGGATTTTCTAAAATCAGCCTGCTCATAATTTTTTATAGAACAATAATATTCCATTACTTTTATATACCATAACTTATTTACCCATTCCCCAACTGGTAGGTACCCACTCATTTTCCAATGTTTGTCATCACAAAAAAAAGAGCTGCTACAAACATTTTTGCACGTGTGGGTCCTTTTCCATTTTTTTATGATTTCTTTGGGATACAGACCCAATAGTGGCACTGCTGGATCAAAGGGTATGCATAGTTTTATAGCTCTTTGAGCATAGTTCCAAATTGGTCTCCAGGATGGTTGGTTCATTTTACAACTCTACTCACATTATATTAGTGTCTAGTTTTCCCACATCCTCTCCAACATTTATCATTATCTTTTCCTGTTATTTTAGCCAATCTTAGAGGTTTGAAGTGATACTCCAGAATTGTGTTAATTTTCATTTCTCTAATCAATAGTGATTTAGAGCACTTTTTCATATGACTATTGATGACTTTAACTTCATCTAAAAATTGCCCGTTCATAAGGAATTGCCACTAAGAATGGGAGTAGAGAGTAAAAAGGAGAGAATTGGAGTTAGAATGGACCAGGACTGTGGGGTTGACATAATGCTGAAAGTTCCCTCATAATGGCCAGGTTACAAAGAGAAACGATGGCAGATGTAACATGGGAGATGGAAAAGCTACTCTGCAGAGCCCTTAGTGAAGAATGCAAAGACAGAGAGAATTGTCTGTGATTATAATTCTTGAAGAAGTGACCACAGGATTAGAGAAGTCCCTACTATCTACCCCTGGAGCTAGTCAAAATTATAGAAAAGTAAAATAGTTTTGTTGTAGATTAGATTGTAGATTAGATTTTTGTAGATTGTTAGATTGTAAACTATTTTTGTTTCAGGGACTCTTTGGCAGTCTGGTAAAGCTTGTGGAACTCTTCTCAGAATAATATTTTTAAATAATTGAAGGAAATAGTAAATTTCAGTTACAGGTTAGTAAAGTTAAATATATAATTGTTTTCTCACCCAAGTTTATGAAACATCCTTCCTCCAAATTAAGAACCTCTGACCTATATGGGATTCTCTTGAAATTTCAGTGGTGTATAAAGACTAGAGACACTATGAATGTCTTACTGTGTTATTATTCCCTCTGGTGTATCTCCAGACTTGCCAATATTTCTAAGAGTTCATTAGAGGCCTACAATTGTAATCATACATATTGGGAAGTGACCCTGGGTAAGTTATCTAATTTCTCATATTCTGTGATCCATGTCCCTGCACTGTCTGATAGAGGGAGGAAGAGAAGAAAGAAGAGGAAGAAAAGGAGGAGATATAGGAAGAGGAAAGGAAAAAGGAAGAGAAGGAAGGAGCAAAGGAGAAAAAGAAGGAAGAGGAGGAAGAGAAATGGAGGAGATAAAAAAGTGGAGAAAAGAAAAAGAGAAGAACAAAAAGAACAAGAACAAAAAGAAGAACAAGAATGAGAAAAACAAAAACAAAAACAAAAGAACAAGAACAGGAGAATGAGGAGGAGGAGGAGGAAGAAGAGGAGGAGGAGGAGGAGGAGGAGGAGGAGGAGGAGGAGGAGGAGGTAGGAAGAGGTAGGAGAAAGGATAATGGAAGCAGAAGGAGGAGAAAGAGATGGGAAAAAACTAAGATTTATTTAATATTTTAAAATTAGCAAAGTGCTTTGCAATATAAACTCACTTGATCCTCATGAGCCATGGGATAGGTACTATTATCATTCCCCATCTTATAAATAAAGTTACTGAGGAAAACAGAGGCACACTTAGTGGTCCTGCCACTATTTTAGTAAATTTCTGAAGCTAAATTTTAGCTCTCGTCTTGATTCCAAATCCAGCACTCTATCCACTATAACACCAGCTGCCTGTAGCTTAGAATGCCTGTTTCCTAAGGAAATCAAGCCTCCTAGCCACCACCAAGACACCTCTCTCCAAAAAGAAATTTCTAATTTAAAAAAATTTAATCGTGTAACAAAAGAATGCTAACCCTAGATTAGGGTTGTCCAAAAACATAAATAAAGGTAATGAATTGGTCACAAACCTGGGTCAGATTATATTTTAATAGGTTCATAATGTATGGATAAAAATATAAAGGTGAGAAGTAACCTTGTGCTGTCTTTAGTATATCCTTTTCATTATTATATCCAGACTCTATAAAATAATGCAGGAAAACATACTGAGCATGGTTCAAATTCTGCTTTACTTAATTTTGCTATTGCATTCATTTATTTAAAGATGAAATTTATGACATAGAGCACTTGATACCTTTTCCTTTGGAGTGGCCACTGGTAGATATTTTCTTCAGAGTGGTCCAGGCCAGGATTATCTTAAGTATCTAATTTAATAATAATAAGTACTTTGCATGGTACCTTGCACCTATAAGTCATTTCATAAATGCTAAGATTTATATAATATTTATATCTCATTTTAGCCTCCCAACTTTGTATGACTATTGCTAGCCTCAATTTACAGATAAGAAAACTGAGGTCCAGAAAGTTGAAATGACTTACCTATGGTCAGACAGCTATTAAGTGCTAGAGATAGGATGGGAACCAGCTTTGACTGGCTCCAAGTTGTTCTCTGTATCCACAAGGCCCCTGCTTTCTCTCCCAAGTAAGATGGTCATTCATGAAGTCAAAATCCCTTCCCAATAAACTCCACTGCTAAGCTACAAGGAGTTGTGGCTTGGTATTAACACCATTTTCTTAAACTCCATTAGGTAGGAACCAAATTGGAAGTATACCAACTATGCATCAACCAAAATTTTTGGAAAAGAATCATTCTCTTGATCTTTACTAAGTACAAAATAAACAGACCTGTTTGGCAGCAGCCAGTCAATCTACAAATATTTAGCAAGAGCATGGTAAGCCAGGCATTGTTCTAAGCTACCTAGAAACAAAGAAAGATACAAAGATACCTGCCCTCAAGAAGCTCAAAATCTAACATCAAGATAAAATAAAGAAAACTGATCAGGAACTATATAGTGTCTCCTATTTTTCCATTTTATCTACTTTTTAAATGTCTACTTTTTAAACAATCAACTAGTGATTTTTGGAGAATTTGCCAATTCAAAGAGAGACTTTCTCTATCCTGAAAATTCATTCTACTCCTTTGGCCTCTCTTTTTGACTGGCTGTTTCCTCCCAGAATCTCTATTTTAAGGAGGAAGTTCAAGACCCACCATGTCTCCATTCCTTTCCTAGATGTACTCCTGACTCCCTTAAGAACTTTCTACCATTTCCCCAAGCCAGGTATCATTATCTCCCCCTTCTTCTTTCCCTTTTCAGCTCCTTTTTAGGTGTCTTCCCTCATTAGATTGCAAGCTTCTTGAAGGCAAGAACTGTCTTTCTGCTTGTATTTGGGCTTAGCAAAATGCCTAGGATGTAGTAAACAGTTGATAAATGCTTGTTATTATCCAATCTGGGTTCCCAGAGACAATAAATTTGCTTACAAGTTCTTTTTTTATTGAAATGCCTCCCAGAATAAATATAACAATAATGTAGAAAAATATTTAAATCTGATTTCTTAAAATGTATTTAGACATAGCTCCAACTTTAGTCAAACATGTAGAAATAAGCTACATATAAGATAAATGGGAAATAATTTATAGAGGAAAGGCACTAAGATTAAGAGGGTTTGAGAGGAGCTTCCTGTAGAAAATGAGGTTTTTAGTTGGGTCTTAAAAGGAAGCCAGGGAATCCAGTAGGCAGACATGAAGAGGAAGAATATTTCAGGGAGGGCAGGCAGCCAGAGAGAATGTCCAAGACAGACAGAAGGAGTGTCCTATTGGTATGTGGAACAGCCAGAGTCCAGCCAGAGTCACTGAATCAAAGAGCACCTCTGGAGATTAGGGTATAAAAAGACTGGAAAGGTAGGTTATGAAGGGCTTCAGTGCCAAAAAGGGAATTTTGCATTTGATCCTAGAAGGAGATTGGGAACCACTGGAGTTTATTGAATAACAGGAGTGATCTGGTCAAACCTGCACTTTAAGAAAATTACTTTGGGGACTGAATAGAGGAGGAATTGGAGTTAAGAGAGACTTGAAGAGGCAAACTCACTAGCAGTCAATGCAATAATATAAATAATGAAGACTTGTATTAGACTAGTGGTCATGTTAGAAGAAGGAAAGGGGCCTATTTGAGAGTTTTTGCAAACAGGAAATCAACAGACTTTGGCAACATGTTGAATATGAGGAGTAAGAGATAGTGAGGAGTCAATGATAACACCTAAATTTTGAGCCTAATGAAAGAGCAGTAATAAGAAAGGAAGGATTAGGGAGGATTTGAAGAAAAAAATAATGAGTGCTATTTTAGACTACTGAATTTAAGATGCTACTGGGCATCCAGTTCAGAACAAAAAGGGAGTTGAAGATATGATTGGACGTCAACAGAACTTTACAATTATGATCTCCTTTGATCTTCAAAACAACCTTAGGAGATAGGTATTATTATTATTCCTATTTTTATGTGAGGAAACTGAGGCATATTGTGGTTAAGTCACCTGCCTAATGTCATACAACCAGAAAATATCTGAGGCTGGATTGAAGACCCAATGCCCTATCCACTGAGCCACCTAGCTGGCTGCCTGCAAATACTTTCAAAGTGCTTTACATATATCATCTCACTTGAGTTTTATACCAACCCAGTGGAAGGCTTTAAGTCCATGTTGTATAAGGATGGTTGAAAAACTTTTTCTCTGCTCTTCTACCTCTTCTTCCTGATTCTCTTCAAGACTTAGCTGAAGGGGCAGCTAGTTGGTGTAGTGGATAGAGCACCAGTCCTGAAGTCAGGAGGACTTGAGTTCAAATTTGACCTCAGATACCCTGGGAAAATCACTTAACCCCAATTGCCTCAGCAAAAAAAAAGACTTAGATGAACAATTACCTCCTTCAGGAGATCTTCCTTGTGTCCTACTTCCATACCATCTGCTCAAACCTTCCCCTTCCATATTACCTTCACATGTTCTTTCCATACCTTCCATGAATATAACTGTATATTTACAGGTCATCCCCACTACTAAAATGTAAACTTCATGAGAACATGGCCTGGGGAGTGTCAGAAGTGTTGTGTTGTCTCTTCAGAATTAGCAAGTTACCCAGAACAGAGCAAAAGCTAAATAAATGTGTTAACTGATTAACAGATAAGGAACTCCAAGGCCATCTAGTCCTCATTTTTACAAATGAAGAAATGGAGGTCCAGGAAAATGAAATGATTTGCTCAAAGTCATATAGGTATAATATCAGAGGTGAAATCTGAACCCAAGTTCTTTATAGAGAAAGCTTTAGATATAAAGTTTTTGGGGGGCTAAAAAACTCATATTACAAGCAATTGTCTTATTAATAATCACAAGATCATAGAAAAATTAGGTCTTTTTATCTATCAAGGAGATGAAAGGTCAGAGATCAGTCCAAGCTGTCTAAGACTGGGGGTAAGTAAATAGAGTTGGAGAGCAGACACAGTGGGGCCTTCCTTATAATTGGTCTAACACAGCCCACTCAGAAAATCTCTCTAAAGAACTTCCATGTCCCTCTTGAGTATAGGATTCAAATCCTTCCCACAAAGACATCTGGAATTTCATTCTGATATGTTTTTAGGAGAATCCATAAAAGGAGTTAATAATGTAAATATTCAGTGGGTGAATCTTCATTTATCAGAGAATGGCTCCTAATTGTTTCTGTAGCCAATAATTCTCCCCCAGTTGTTCTCTCCCCCTCCTCTCCTGGAAAACAACAACAAGAATAGCCATGGAGTTATAAGTACCCTCTCAGGCTCTTGAAACAGTCAATCTATATCCTAATTAGTGCTCACCAATGAGGAAAGGAGATTTGGGAAATAGCATATAGGAAATTACAATGCAACAAACCATACTGAACAGTAAACAAGGTGAAGGCTTTAAGGAATATCAAATTCAACACTTTTCATCAATTTCAATTCATAGATTTCCCACACTAAAAATATTTAAATATTGCCACCCCTTTCTACCATAACCCATTAAAAATAAATATTTTCCTTTATGATTTTTTTCCATTTTTACCATGTGAAACCTGAGCATTAAAACATACACAGGAAACTAAGAAAACAAAGCAGACATCTCCAGTTAAACCAAGAAGGGAAAGAGACAGAGATACAGAGAGACAGAGGAGAGAGACAGAGAGAAAAGGAAAGTAAACACAGAGGAAGGGGAGGGAGAAAAAGAAGGGAGGGGGGAAGGGAGAGAGAGAAGGGAGGGAAGAAAAAAAATCAACCTTTGATGAAATAATTGCTTCTGCTGTTATTTTTTGCTATTGCTTCAGAAATGTTCTCTCTCTTTCTCTTCCTTTCTTGTCCCTATAGCAAAGTGTCCTGCTGTTGTGCAGATGAAAGGTCCAGTCTCTTTAAAATTTCATGCAGGGCTCTTCACAACATCGGAGCTTTAAAGGCCTATGGCAAATTCAACACATTGTAACACTTGATGGAGCTAGATAAAAAAAATTACATGCAAAATACACTGGATAGGTCCTATCCTGAAATCTATAGAAGCTTACAGTTGCCCATTCTTTACTCTCTATACCATCTGTTGTGAGTTAAATATTCAGAAGGAAAAATATTCATGTAATAAGAGTGATGAGATTATGACACTTCCTTTGGTAAAATGAAAACAAAAAGTAAACTCAAGACTTCTGAAATTGGACCAGGGTCCTAAAATGTGTTGATTGCTTTATCCATAGTTTTCCTGATTATTTGTTTGATATTCAAAAGACATCAAAGAAATCAAGAAAAATGTAAGTTTTATAAAATCTACATGTATTAGCCCTTTGTCCTGTTTTATTTCTATTGTTATAACAATGATAATGACACTATAAGTGAGTGCTATTTTTATGCCCATTTTATGGATGAAGAAGCTGAGATTCAGAAACTTTCTGTGACTTGCCCAGGATCACATTGCTGACTTCAATGCAGGAGGAGAAGGGGTAAAAAAAAAATGTTTATGATATGCTTTCTTCCTCTTACAGATGGACTTAACTTCAAGTTAGCTCTTTCATCTCCTGCTGGTCTTTTCTACTTTCTTTCTCTTTTTCCTGGGTAGGTGACTCAAAGGATTATTAATGTGCATGTATGACCTTATGATTTTGTAAAGTCTGAAAGTCCTGGCTGAATGCAAGGTACAATTGTTTGCAGGACATGTAGTTAATTGCTGTAGAAACACAAGCAACTCAGTAAGATAGGAGATGAGCTTGAAGCAAATTCAGCTTGGAAGAGAAGAGCAAAACATAAATATCTAATCAACATTTTCACAAACTACTTTATGTTCTGATGAAATTTAAATATCAACTTCCCACCAGATTGTTCCTACAATTCTAAGTTACTGAGTGCTGTTCTATTAATCACTTGTGGAATTGGTTTGCTTTTTTATTTTTCAATGTTTAGCCTTTCTTATGTATATGGGAGTAAATTACCTGTCCTATGTCTAATCCACATCATATATTGTGTCTTTTTTTTTATTCCCCCCTCCCCTTTTGTGGAGGCTATAGACATGAGCCAAAAGTAAAAATCATTCCCTAGGGGCTACTGGGTGAAGGACTTAATGAGCCGAGGAATGGAAGAAAAGAGAACCTAATCCCCCTAATTAGAGGCAGGCTCCCCCAGGACTGAACCTAGTCCAAACCTCAGGCTTAGGCACAGACCAGGGAGTGGTACAGTATACAGTCCCTTGGCTTCCTCAAGGCTAGATTATTATTATTATACCACAATGCCTCACCCACATTTTGTATGGATCTATTAAAAAATCCAACATGATCATGAATTAAATTAGTTTCCTACATACCATTTTAAAATTACACATTAATTTAAAAGACTTTCTTAGAAAAACAAAGAAATGGAGAAAAGCCTCTGGTAGTGGTAGTGGTGGTGTTTTTAAGATATACACTGATTTCAAAAAAAAATCAAAAGTCTGTGACTAAAAATAAAGATTCTGACATCAAAAATTACTTTACCAATCAGCTAACTCACTGTGTTGTAGCTGAAATTCTAATTTGTGAATGTGACCTTAAAGCCATTATTTCCAGACCTAAATTTTTGGACTGATTCTTGTTTGTATTGGTTTTTAAATATCATCTAATGAATAGCTGACATCATATCTCTAAGGCCATGCCAGGTCAAGGTCACTTAATGTGGGATCTCTGATCTTGTGGCCATAGCCTACTTGAGGAGATCTTTCCACATCAAAAAGGTTTGCCATTACTATTTTTTTCTTCAACAATTCATTTCAATTAAAAAAAAAACATTTATGAAACTCTCCTACATGCAAGACATTTCAATTAAAAAAAATTTATGAAACCTTCCTATATGCAAGACACTATGCTAGGCTCTAGGGGACCGATACAAAGATGAAAATAAAATCATTCCCATCCTCAAGATACTTATAGTCTACTTCAAGGAAACAATATATACAGGGATAAATAAATACAAAATCTGTATGAAGTAAATACAAAGTAACTTCCAGAGGAAAACACTAATAACAGGGAAAGATCCAAAAGTTATGGATCATAGTGTAAGCATAAAAATCTTAAGAGTTTGGGAACCCATAGTAAAATCCAAAATAATTTTTTTTAAATCTTCCTGTCTTTTCTTAGAAAAGCTGTAACTGACCCTGCTTTTCACTAGAAAATATTCCATTTTCTTATAGCTTACATTCTTCAACCTGATAAATGTTACCACAAAGCTATAAAGTTGCAATTTAAAGGCAAAATCATGTGCCTAGCACATTGTGGGTAGTAAGTAAATATTGGCTTATGATTTAATTTCCTGCCCTAGCTTTCTCCTCTATATGCCAACCCGGACAACTTTACAGAATGTTGGCTGAGCTAATGAGAATTTTGTCATAGTGACACGATTCTTCAAATCATCTGAAGAAGCCCAATGAGTGACCTAAGGATGTCCCCAAAATACTAAGATTCTTTCAAAGTTTCATTCATTTTCCAGTTATTCAAAAAAATGCAACATGATCATGAATTATTTTAGAGTTTTCTATAAAACATTTTAAGTTATACATTAATTTAAAAGATTCAATATTTAGTATAGTGGAAACAATACTTGCTCTTGAGTCAGAGGACCAGGATTTAAATCTTACCCCTGATACTTACTACCTGTGTGGCATTGAGAAAGTCACTCAACATTCTTAGGCTTCAATTTCTTCATCTGTAAAGTGAAGGGGTTGGACTAGATAAACTCTGAGGTTCCTTCCAGCTCTAAAGTTCTTTGTTGCATTATGGATACCTTGTGATCTGGTTCTGGGAGTTTTGAGGTAGGGGAGTGAAGTAGGAGATTTAATATTTTCAACATTACATTAAAGTCTTACTCCAATGCTTCAATGTGGTAATTAGATTACTATGGGTTCTCAAAGAACATAAACTTTTGTCAGGCTCTATTATGCTGGAAAGGCTTTGGGTAAGGTATGGGTAAAAGACTGTACTTGCTTTCTGCAGACCAAACTAACCATCTACAGAGAGGGATGTGGCCAGTAGGCTGCTTTTGGGTGAATTCTTTGGCCATGGAAACCCATAAATGAGACAATTTATATAAAGTGCTTTGCAGATTATAAAATTTTACATAAATGTCAGTTGTTATTATTGCCAAATATAGAAAAATACAAAATGGCCCCTTATCCTGAGCAAACCCAGCTATTTATGAAAAGATGGTAACAGAAAAGAGCAGCAATAGATGTTAACTACTAAAAGTCACCAATTTTAGACAATGACCAACATTCACTTAATTATTAGTCCCCTAAATGTGAAGTCTTTGTCTAGATACCAGTGAGTGTCCATACAACTAGAAAAGATAAATATAACAATCTTGACATTATTGTTTTAAATGAAACCAAAAGGTAAAAGAAGGCACAACTCAATGGAAAGATGGTTCACTGGCTCTCTTTGAAGAGGAAAATAAAAACTTTGGCAGAATCAATCTTATTATGCATCCAAAGAAAAAAAGAATCATGATTTAGAATATTAAATCATCTGCAACAATCTTATGAAGAATCATGAAGGATCACAAGTAGGATCACCTCATAAAATAGTGAGAAGCAATGGAAGGAAAAGCAAATATAAAGAAAGTTTGGCAAGAGACCAAATTAAACAAAATTATTTAAAGGACATTTAAGAATGAACCTGGGAAGACGATAGACCCCAAAATGAAAAAAAAAATCTGTCAGGATATTTTTAACAAACTTTTTTCGCTTTCAGTAACAATAAGGTTACTACATCTGGACTCCAATATGCTAAATGAGAAAGTGAAAATGATAGTGAAGAAAACAAATGTGGGAAAAGCAGCTAAACTTGATCAAATATACAAAACATCGTCATTCAGGAGGCAGCACAACTTTGAGAGTATTAAGAAATCAATTCACTTAAAATACCAAAGACATGAAGGAAAAATCTCTAACCTTATAATTACCACAAAAAAGGCAACCAAGAGAATACTAATAACTACCAACATATATAACTACATTTCCATCTATCTCGACAAAATTTTTATTGAAATACTCTGATAACAGTAAATAATTTATGAGAATAAATATGAGACAAGGGCATCCTTGATGAAGGCATAAGAAAAGCATATAAACTTTCATAAGTAGTATTCTACAGTAGACCCCATCTTTACAATCACATAGTTGACTAAGAGTTTTAAAATACATACACACTCCCACACACGCACACGCTGCATATTGCTTATTGATTATAAAAAGCATTTGACCCAAAAGAATAAATGTGTCAAAATCATTCCAGATTCTTTGAAAGATATAACAAAAATTATTTTATTCAACAACCCTTTAATTATCAGTTTCAAATGACACATAAAATTGTCTTAAAATCTTAAATAAAATATTAACAAAGATATTACAGCAAGTTATCACCAGGATAAAACACCGTGACCAAGCAGGACTTATACCAGGAATGCAAGGCTGGTTCAATATTGAGAAAACTAATTCATAAGTTCATCAAAAGTATTTGCCATTGTCATAGAGAAAGTTCAGTATAGAATTCAAATAAAAAAGTAATTCTCTATAGATAATAAGGTTGTCTAGATAGGCTTATTTGTATGTGACATTGGATGCATAAAGTGCTAAACTATTATAGAGCCTCCTAAATGATAGCACATAATAACTCAAAAGATTTTTGGCCTCATTATCTACATTTGAAAAAACAAGTGGATGAAGACTACCTTTTCATTAAATAATACATAATACATAGTTGAATGGTCAACCCATAGTATACATACCTCACATATAGGTAATGCATAATAATCTCTTCTAAGGAACAATATAATGATCTGAATTATCTTTGGAAAAAAATAGACAGGTATTTTAATCATCCTAAGTTTGTCTGTTTAAAAAAGAGACATATGTTTAATGGTAATATTCCTCCAGCTGTGGGTCTGCAAGTCATATATATCATAATTTTTAAAGAATGAAATTAAGAATTACCCATAAGGCAGTATAGTCTGAAATAGTGGTTCTCAAAGTGTGGTCCAGAGAATTCAGGGCATGGATGGGGAGGGGAATCTCTAAAATCCTTTCAGATAGATATGCTTTCCAGATAGATTCACAAGTAAATTCTTCTAAACATTTAAAGAACAATTAATTCTGATACTATGCAAACTATTTGGAAAAATAGGAAAAAAGGCCAGGGGAGGGTTCTACCAAATTCCTTTTATGACACAGGTATGGTGCTGATACCTAAACAGGTAGGGTCAAAATGGAGAAAGAAAATTATAGACTAATCTCCCTAATGAATATTGATACAAAAATCTTAAATAAAATATTAGCAAAAAAATTACAGCAAGTTATAACCAGGATAATACACCATGAGCAAGTAGGATTTATACCAGGAATGCAGAGTTGGTTCAATATTGGGGAAACTATTATCATTATTAACTATATCAATAACCAAACCAATAAAAATCATATAATTATCTCAATATATGCAGAAAAAGCATTTAACAAAATCAAACACTCATTCCTAATAAAAACACTAGAGAGCATAGGAATATTTGGAGTTTTCCTTAAAATGATCACTATCACCCATTTAAAACCATCAGCAAGCATCATATGTAATGAAGATAAACTATAACCATTCCCAATAAGATCAGGGGTGAAACAAGGTTGCCCACTATCATTGTTATTATTCAGTATTGCACTAGAAATGTTAGCTTTAGCAGTAAGAGAAGAAAAAAAATTAAAGGAATTCAAGTAGGTAATAAGGAAACATTCTCACTCTTTGCAGATGAATCCTAGAAAATCAACTAAAAGACTACTAGAAATAATTAAAAACTTTAGCAAAGTTGCAGGATACAAAATAAATTCACATAAATCATCAGCATTTCTATATGTTACTAACAAAGC
This sequence comes from Myrmecobius fasciatus, assembly GCA_023553655.1. NCBI lineage: Eukaryota > Metazoa > Chordata > Mammalia > Dasyuromorphia > Myrmecobiidae > Myrmecobius > Myrmecobius fasciatus. The sequence goes on from JAJPUD010008067.1 coordinate 70,552, forward strand.
AGCAAGACATACAAAGAGAAATTCCATTTAAAACAACTGTAAATAATATAAAATATTTGGGAATCTATCTGCCAAGACAAAATCAGGAACTATATGAACACAATTACAAAACACTTTCCACACAAATAAAGTCATATGTAAACAATTAGAAAATATCAAGTGTTCATGAATAGGCCGAAGTAATATAATAAAAATGACAATTCTACCTAAAATGATCAATTTATTCAGTGCCATACCAATCAAACTGCCAAGAAATTACTTTACAGAGCCAGAAAAAATAATAACAAAGTTCATCTGGAAGAATAAAAGCTTAAGAATTGCAAGGGAATTAATGAAAAAATGTAAATGAAAGTGACCTAGCTGTACTAGATCTAACACTATATTATAAAACAGCAGTCATCAAAACCATTTAGTACTGGCTAAAAAAAAATACAGTAGTTCATCAGTGGAATAGGTTAGGTTCACAAGGCAAACTAGTCAACGATTATAGTAATTTAATGGTTGATAAACCTAAAGACCCCAGCTTCTGGGATAATAACTCACCATTTGACAAAAATTTCTGGGAAAATTGGAAAACAGTATTGCAGAAACTAGGCATGCCCAACACCTAACAACTTATACCAAGAAAAAGTGAAAACATATTCATGATTTAGACATAAAGAGTGATACTATAAGCAAATTAAAAGAACAAAGGATACCTCTCAGATCTTTGGAGAAGGAGGAAATTTGTGGTCAAAAAAGAACTAGAGTATATTATGAAATGGAAAATGGATAATTTTGATTATATTAAGTTAAAAAGTTTCTATACAAACAAAACCAATGCAGCCAAGATTAGAAGGGAAGCAGAAAATTGGGGGGGGCGGGGGGAATTTTATATCCAAGGGTTCTGACAAAGGCCTCATTTCTAAGATATATAGAGAATCTACTCAAATTCATAAGAATATGAGTCATTCCCCAATTGATAAGTGATCAAAGGACATGAACAGACAATTTTCAGATGAAGAAATCAAAACCATTACTAGTCATATGAAAAAATGCTTTAAATCGCTATTGATCAAAGAAATATAGATTAAGACAATTCTGAGATACCACAATATACATCTCACATTGGCCAAGATAACAGGAAAAGAAAATGATAAATGTTGGAGAGGACGTGGGGAAACTGGGACACTAAAACATTGCTGGTGAAGTTGTGAACTGATCCAACCATTCTGGAAAGTGATATTGATAGCCAAAGGGCTATCAAACTGTGCATATCCTTTGATCCAGAAGGGTCTCTACTGGGTCTGTATCCAGAAGAGATCATAGTGGCAAGAAACTGAAAAGTGAGTGGATGCCCATTAGCTGGGGAATGGCTGAATGAGATATGGTATATGAATGTAATGGAATATTATTGTTCTATAAGAAACAATCAACAGGATGATTTCAGAGAGACCTGGAGAGACTCACATGATGCTGAGTGAAATGAGCAGAACCAAGAGAAGATTGTATACAGCAACAATAGGATTATGTGATGATCAACTGTGATGGACTTGACTCTTTACAACAATGAAGTAATTCAGGCCAATTCCAATAGACTTGCAATGGAGACAGCCATCTGCATCCAGAAAGAAGACTGGGGGGACTGAATGTGGATCACAACATAGTATTTTCACTTTGTTGTTGTTGTGTGTGTATACATGTGTGTGTATACATATATATGCATATATATATATTGGATTACTTGCTGTCTAAGGGAGGGGATGGGGGGAAAGGATGGAGAAAAAATTGGAATGCAAGGTTTTACAAGGATGAATATTGAAAACTATCTATGCATATACTTTGAAAATAAAAAAAAACTAAAAAAAAAATTAGTGCCCAGGAAATTTTACACAGTTGAATAATAACTACAATAAAAAGAATGGCCTTAGATTTGCTTAAACACAGTTGGCCACTTCTGGATTTACCCAAGCTAATTGACATAATTTGCTTTAATTTGTTTGGTTTTCTCCTGAGGCAATGTTGGTATTTCTCCATAATGAGTGGGCACATCTGTATTTGCCTGAGCACATCTGGAAGAACCCTAACTTCAGGGTTTGTCCGCAGCACACATACTAATGTGTACATCTATATGCATTATTGCTCTGCATGTTCAAAGAAGTTATTCCCTCCATGCAGATAACAAATATCCTTTTTCTCCCTTTTCTAAATAAATTAAATTTTGAAGATATTTCTTCAGTTAGGATCTTGCTGAAGCTTTATGTCTCAATTACAGCACTAATATAAGCTAAGAAATCCTTCTTTATTCTACCCCACCCAAAAAAAATTCCATATCTGTTGCTAAAGAATTCATAATAACATTAAACTCTTTTTTGATCCCACCAAAAGTTTTCAATAACAAAATTTGATTCTGAATTATCATGTAGGAACAACTTCAGTCACAAATATTTCATGGAACATTATAATTAAATTGGTAACTAACTGAATAGTTCTTATTCATTCAAAAGTTCCCATTAAACTAATCAGGTTAATGACTTTTTGGGGGGGAGAAACAATGAATGGATCCCAAAAGTGAGATTTACCACTGTATCACACTAGAGGGGGAAGAGGGGAAAAAACTGTATTCTGGATAAGAAAGTCAGATTTATTTAATTCTAAATCAGAGGGAGGGGATTTAGGTTGCTCTTTTAACCTACTTGTGCATAATGATCACTCAGATTAATCATAGTGTTTAATAGAGCATTATTATTAATTAGACATGTCATTGCTTGAGGCAGAAAATTATTAGAAGGCAAAAGTAAAGATCTGAATTCCAATTGTTCATAGCAGAAAGATTCCCATCTTTAACATGGTGCATCTTTGTCAATTTTAATTCACTACTGAATTAAAATTTCAACCCAACCTAATTTCATTTAATACTAACACAAGGGCAGTCTTCTATTTTAAGAAATAGTTACCCTTATATAACAAGGGACTGACCAATAGGACCCCAGTCTGTTGAGTATGCTTTGAAGTGGCAGGCTGGCATTCTCAATTCAAGTTTTTCAAAAGCAAAGTCTCCAAGCATCTGCCTATCAGAGATCCCTGACCCCAGACATACACTAAGGACCAGATGGGCCTTTCTTGACCAGTATCCCATAATACTTATAAGAGATATCTTTTATTTAGATCTTTATAAAGCACTTACATTTTTCTTAATGTATAGTTAAGGTTTAAGGTCACCGATGTTTTTCTTATTCTTTACCAGCATCAAAACATTTTCCTCTTGATAAGCCAAGTTGGTCCCTTAAAAGAAACAAGAGCCAGAGGTCTGTGATTGAGGCTATTTCTCAGAAGATGGGAATGGCTCATGGACCAAGAAACAGACTGAACTTTAGAACATTGTGTAGACTTCTGCTTAGTTACCCAAATCTTCCCATATTCCAGGTTTGCAGCCCCTTTCCCAGAATCACTATAGCTCAGGTTTGCTCTTCTTCAAATGAGGGCCAAAGCAATGAAATTCAAAAGTAAGCAGAAATGATATTTTTCATCGTAATTCTAAAGCAAATCAAGTGACTGTATTCTATCTCACTGGAGTCCCTGCTCCAGCTGGAATAGCTATAGGTCAAGGAGAATCTCAGAGGGAAAGAAGGGTAGGCAGAAGTGGTGGTCAAAGGGAGGAACCATTCACTTTCTTCCCTAATTCCCTTAATATAAACTTTTATGCTACATATTCCAGCAATAATCTTTATTTAATACTTCTGTTGGGAATTTAAAGCCTTTACTGCTCACCTTCCAAGCTTATGAAACATTACTCCCTTTTATCCACCACTTATTTTAGCCAAAATGGTGCTTGCTGTTCCCCTGGCACAGCCTCATGCCTTTGCAGACCCTGTTCCCTGTTTGAAAAATGTCCTCCCTCTTCAGCTCTACCTTTTGGGATCCCTAACCCTCTTTGAAGTTCAGCTCACATGCCCTCTCCTAGAACAGCTTCCTCCTCATTCTCCCAGAATCCTCCACTCCCTTGCCCACAACTACTTTTTTTTTTTTTTTTATGAGAACTACCATTTCTCTTGTATAAGGAGCTTCTTCCAGTAAGGTTACCAATACAGGTTAGCACATTCTTTGCAATTTAAAATCTTAGAGGATTCCTAGGTATGCTGAGAAATTAAGGACTTGCCCAGAATCACAAAGCTGATAGGCACTTCAGAAGATTTGAACTCAGATCTTCCTAATTCCAAGACTGCTCTCTATCCACTAAGCCACAAAAGCAGTCGTTTCTTACTCAGTATATTTTTCACTTTTATTGATTTATGCTTTTTCCCCCAATCAAATGTTTATCTTTGTAGTATTGGTAAGAAAAATCATAAGCTTTGGAAGTAGTGGACTTGGGTATAAATCTTACTTTAATGTTTGGGCAAATCATTAAACATCTCTGCGCTTCTTGTTTCCTCAATTGGACAAGAAGGGAATCCTCTGACTTCCCTTCTACTCTAGAGCTAACATCCTATGAGCTTGTGACATGGCATACAGCCAGCACTTAATAAATGTTGATCAAAGTCAAGAGAAACAACTTTTTTTCCTTTTCTCTTGACCACTAATACTGGTTCTGAAAATACTCCTCAGCACACAGAAAATGGAAACAAAAGTAGCTCAAGGAGTAGCAAGGCAGCCTGGGAAATTCCATGTCCCATCTCTAGAATTAGACTTTCACTATGTTCTCCCAAAGCTAGACTTGGAACAGTGGCCAACCATGCTTCTTGTCTGGCTTCTGGCTGCTACTTCCTTATCCTAACTTGCAGGTTCTGAAATAAGAACCAGAGTACATTCTTTTCTAGCAGTGATATGACTCAACTACTTAAGGTACTTTATTAAGGTACTGAATTTTATTTCTGGTTCTGCTATTGTGTGATTTTTAGAAAAATCCATTAAACTCTACAAGTCTACAAACTTGTCTGGAGAAAGAGAGATGAGAAAGATAGATAGCCAGAGCCAAAAACACAGAAAGAGAAATAATCAGAAAGAGAGGCAGAGAGAGAGAAACAGACAGACAGAGAAAGAGAAAGAGAGAGGAGGCCAGGTAAGTGGCAGAACTGAAGCCTGGAGGACCTGAGTTCAAATCCGTCTCAGACACTTGACATTTAGTAGCTGCATGACCCTGTATGAGACAGTTAACCCCAATTGTTGAGAGACAACAAGAGACAGAGACAGAGAGGAGAGAATAATCCCCTGAGCAAGAGCACTTAACCTAAAGTCTATGCATTTCTGAGTATATTTCACAAGTCCTGTGAACTTGAATGGGAGAAAACAAATTATATCTTTATTTTCATTAAACTGTTACTGAAATTTTGCATTTCTTTTGACTAAAAATGTGGATAATAAAACATTATTTAGATAATGGGCCAATCAGTTTCACCAGACTCAAAAGGGATCCAAGGTACAAATAAATAAATAAAAGGTTAAGAATGGCTGCCTTAAAAATCTATATCTATGAAAATTCAAGAGATTTCATTAGAACCCTTTAAGTTTCTCAGAATCAGATGTTATCTAAATATGGCCTATTCTTATCATGAAATGAAAAAAGCACACTCCAAAAAGTTGATATAAGTTTGGATTGTGAGCAGATCATGAAATAATTCATAAACACACACACACACAAACTCTCTGGATTGGGATATCAATTTTTTCTTTCTGGCCTATTTCAATCATCTTACATATAAATGAAGAACAAGAGCTACTCTGATGCCTACAGGAATATTAAGGATAGCTTCTTTCTCCTTATAGAAATTCCCAAGACACTAATCTTCCATAAATTCAAAGGCAGGAAAACCAAATTTATAATATCAGAACTTTGTTATATTCCATGGCTAAACTCTCATCCACATCCCACAGTTGAAGAACATCAGAATTCTAAAGCAAAATGGAGTCCCTCCTAATGGCTATCCTGAAGAATTCCTGCTCTACAATAGAATGCATATGCCATAGTATGGGCAACTAGCCAGTGGCTACAACTACGATAATAATTAGAGGTATCCATTTCCTAAATACATACCTTTCCACATTCAAACCTCTAACTCCTCAAAACAGCGTGGTTGGACCAAAGTCTTAAGTGAGTTATTTCCCAGAAACTAAATAGAATAAAGTACAATCTTCCTAATAGGAACAGCTCTTCCACTCAGATACACCACTTCTGAACAAATAATGCCATATTTATGCAGATAGCATTATTCAAAGAAATTTTCCCCTTGTGCAATACTCCCATAATAGTAAATCAATCCATTCAGGCATCTGCTTGTTTAGGGTTTCAAACAGAGCTTCTTGACAGCATTACATGTGAAGGCTGGCTGCCCACACTGTTGCTTAATGCATGATAAATTCAGCTACAAGGGCAACTATGGAACTGTCCTTATTTACCTATTCAGTATTATAAATTCCTGAAAAGGGCACTTTTAACAGAGAGGAGTTGATGTTTCAATCAACTCATGGTAACTGCCAACTTTTTTTCCTTAATTTCATATACACAACCCAATTCTCCCTTTCCAAGTGCCATAAAGTGCCCTCCGGAGCCAAAGAAGAGGAAAAATATCATTTAAATTCTCTGACCCTTAATTTCCCCATCTGTAAAATGGGGATAATAATAATGACAATCTCAAAGGGTTGTTGAAGGATCAAGTGAGATGATGTATGTAAAGCACTATGTAAATATTATCTCTTACTATTATTCTTTCCAGAGTGGAAGAAGGAAGAAACCTGTAGATAAGTTAAATGGATTTGAGATAAATGAATGCACAAGGGTCTTCCCTTAATCACCATCTCTACCTTAGAGTATGTCCCATCATTATTCCTGTAACAATATGGAAGCTTAGGGCGAGCTTACTTCATATACAGTGGAAGATGACAAACATTCCTCTAACTGGCTGATGAGCCAGAACTCAGTGGATATACAAAAACAATAATCTGTTCTTCTGCATCTCTCTTCCTTTTTGTTTGGAAGCCTAAGAATTGCTCCAATCTATCTCCCAAGGGTCAATAGAAAGTGAGCCAGTTAGTCCCATTGGTGCTCCATGGTGACCTATGAGCTCTTATGCTGGGTAGGCAAGACTGAATCCGGATTTGGGCTGCTTCTTTTGAGTTTCCTTTCCTGAATAGCTGACAAAGCAGTAGTTTCAAGATGGACTTGTCCAGTCACTGTCACCTTGTGAGTACTGAAAGAACTAAAGGTCCTGAGAGGCCTGTGAAGGCTGTTGAATGCTAATGACATCCACCAGAGGACTATGACTGATGGCATGGAAAACTCCTGTGATAGAAAATTAAGTCATCAACAGGTGAGAATTCACCAGAAAGAAGATCAAACTTAGCTATTCAAATGGACAGTGCAAAGATAAAATGAATTTTTCAACTTGCTCACTTTCAGCCTTGCAAAAAACTGATTTATGTCCTGGTGGGTTTAACTATCAGTCTCCCAACAGATTATACCAACATTTATAAGTCATTCTGAATTCTGTTTTAATTGTTCTAGTAATATGCTATGTTTCTTTTATGGTTGTTATTGCTTTTTGCAAGGGAATAAATGTCCTGTCCCATCCATATTATATTTTACTCTGTGTACTCTGTTACTCCTCCATTTGGGAAGAAAGCCTAGATGAGAATTAAAATTATCAATTATCCCTAGGATGCCAAGATAAAGATTTGATGAATCCCTAAGTATGAAAAATGAGGAATTTACTTCCCCTAATTAGAAATCATGGCTTCCCCATGAATGAACTTGGGGCAAACCACAATGGCTAGATACAGGAAAGGGAGTGGGAAAGGTCACCCTCCCTGAGCACTCCCAGCTAAGCATGGCCTCTATATTAGATAAGCATCTCTTATAAATTACCATGCATTACTTAAGAGAAAAGACTATACAATTTAAACTCACTCAAGTGGAGGAGGTCTTAACCTTTTGTTTCTTGAACCCCTTTGGCGACAGTCTGGTGAAGCCTATGGACCTCTTTTCAGAATAATAGTTTAAGTGCATAAAATAAATATATAAATTACCAAAAAAAAAAAAAAAAACACAATTATACTGGAATACAGTTATCAAAATATTTTTTAAAACAAGTTCACAGACCTCAGGTTAAGAACTCCTGGTATAATAGATCTCTGATCTCACCAATAAGTATATTCCCTTCCACTTATGCAAATCTCAAGTCATCCAAGTTAATCTGTCCTGTACAATTCTTGCCCACATCTTCCCATAAGGTTGCCACAAAGGATACATCTAACATACCTAACACTAACATACTAGGCATCATAAGAATATTGGAGTAGTACATGGACATCTATTTATCAGTTATCCCTTACTCTCAGCATACAACCAACCCATCTTTTTCAATCATATATTTCTTGAGTGACAAATGGAGTTCCTATTAGAAAATTGTACTTTCTTCTATTTAATGTTTAGGAAATAAATTACCTAAGACTTCAGTCCACTGGAAAAGTATGTATGTGAAAAAGGCATACTATTTTGTGTAGTTAACAGGTTTAAATGTGGAAAGATATGTATTTAGGAAATGGATACCTCTAATTATTACCACAGTTGTAGCTACTAGCTAGTTTCCCCTGCTATACTGCTATTCTTCCATAATTTCTTGATTTTGGTTTTTGTTCTTTGGTGAGGCAGTTGAGGTTAAGTGATTTTCCAAGGTCACACAGCTAGTGAGTATCTGAGGCCAGATTTGAACTCAGGTCCTTCTGACTCCAGGGCTGGTGTTCTACCTACTGCACTACCTACCTACCTGTCCCCAAAATTTTTCATTTATAAAGTGTTGCTGTCTGTTCATGCTTACCACAAACTTTCCCATTGCCACTTGAATGGTCCTCAATTTTAATTCTTTGGAACCTATAGTGTCCTATGACACGCATCCAAACAGTATCACTGAAAGAATACTGGCACCAAAAATATGGTCTTTTGTTTCAAGGACTCATTGGTTTTCTAGACCAGTTCAAGCAATTCTTCTATTCAATTCTGGATCCAACTCAGTGACTATTTTCCATGCTCTTGAAACATGACCATCAAACTATATATCATCTCAATTTCATTTTAGGGAAAAAATATGGTTTTTAATCACAACCTTCATCCCATAATTCCTATTTCTGAGTCAGTGGGACAATAGTATTGCCTATGAATCTAAAGATCTTAAGATTAATCACAAATACTTTTCGGTCTCCTTCCCATATAAGAATATCTCCCTCAAATGAAGAAAAGGTAATGACAATAATAACTAGTATTTCTACAGTACTTCAAGGTTTACAAAGCACTTTATGTATGTTAACTCATTTGATTTTCATAACAACAACCCTGTAAGATAAGTGCTATTATTGTTCTCATTTTACAAATTGCAAAATTGAGATGCAAAAAAGTTTCATAGCAGGGCTACATAGAGAATAAGTATCTAAAGAAGGATTCAAACTTTCTGAGTGCACTCTTTAACCACTGTGCACCCCTGTCTCTAAATAATAACATCTGGCATTTGTATAGCACTTTATTGCTTGCAAAGTACTTATAATATTTTCTTATGGTCTAGTAGGCAGAAGAAGTAAGCAAGCTTTGCAGAAATTGGGGAACTAAAAGAACATTTTCAATGATACAAGGAATTGTATTCATTGATATGGTTACTCCTTCTACCAATTCAGATCAAAACCCCTTTGGAATTTAGCAAATGGCTTTCCAAGATAAGATGTGACCAAAAATATCATCACTCTGTGGCCAACTTGGGGGTGAGCTTCTCCAAATTTAACTTCATATGCTTCCAGGAGAATGCAGTTATTTAAAATGCAGCAGACACTTCTTTTGTTATTAAAAATGTGTATATAATTTTTATGGAGCTATGAATTGGTCCAACCATTCTAGGAAACAGTTTGGGACTAGGTACTAAGAAATTAGTTGCCCCTTACATTTACATTGCCCCTTAACCAAGAGATCCACCAGATAGGCAGATATTCCAAAGAGGTCATAATAGAAAGAAAAGTCTTATATATGACAAAATATTTATAATAGCATTTTCATGCTAGCAAAAAAACTAGAAAGAAAATAGATACTCAACAACTGGAGAAAGGAAAAATCAAATGTTGTAGGCAAATGTATAAAGAACACATTGGGAAGACTCAAATGCAAAATAAAGTAGGCACAACCTAGAAAAATACCAATGACCATAACAACATAAATGGCAACAAGGAATGGGACAAAGAATGGGAACAACTAAAAATAAATTGAATGCTATGTAATTATAATGATTAAATTTTACTCTACTAAGAGAGAATAAAATACATTTTCCTTCCTTTTTGTGGAAGTGGGGCTGCAGGCATGGAGCCCTATATATCCTATCAAACTCAGTTGATTTGTTGATAAGTTTTACTGAACTTTTTCCCTTTTACTTCTTTTTTATCCTTTTTTTTTAAACAAGAAATGGCTCTCAGGAAGAAAGGGAAAAGTGATTTATTTGGAAATGATGATGACATAAAAACAAAAGATAGCAATAAGAAAAATTTTAATGTTAAGCAAAGAAACTACCCAGTGTTGAAAAGTCAAGAAGTTGAAGTGGTCTCTATATCAACAACATTCTCCTTCACTAATTGCATGAATATTCTTTTGTTCATTTTTTAAATATAAGCTAACAATGTCTTGTGATTTAATCTTACTATAATCTTAGAAGTTCGGTGCAGCATAGTAGGGTAAAAAAGGAAGAAAGGAAACATTTATTTTATAAAATAAATAAAAGAAACATTTGTTAAGTACCTACTATATGTCAGACACTATGTTAAGCACTTACAAATATTATTACAACCATCCTAGGAGGTAAGAGCTATGATTAAAACCTTTTTTACAGTTGAAGAACTAGAAGCAGACAGAAGGTAAATGAGTTGTTCAGAATTACACAGCAAGTAAATGTCTGAGGCCACATTTGAATGCAAGGTCTTACTAACTCCAGACCCAATGCTTCATCCACCACACCATCTATCTGACTCTTGATCATTGACTTTAGATCAAAAGACCTGAATTCAAAGCCTGATCTTAAATCATTTTCTACCCTTGTGATCTTGGGCAAGTCGTTGAACTGACCTGACCTTTGAGATCAAATATGGTTACAACTCCAAATCTGTGAATATAATTCCATAATATTTAAGTTTAAGAACATCTAATTAGCTGTTTTCACCAAGCAATTATCTTTTCACAAAGAACAAATATAAAAATTTCGAATCTGAGAAGAGTTTTTTCCTTCTGTGTCTGAATGACTACAAATAAAAAGGGTTAGTTTGATGCTTGTCTTGAAACCTGATGTTATCATCTGTTACTATGATTAAACATAAACACATATATCATGACCATGTATCACTATAGCTTTGTATTTTTAATTATGTGCAGAATTTGATACATGCACATACCTGAACCTGCTATTAAACAGTATGAATCTATTCGATCTATAGTCCTATTTTGCCTCTCATTTTTTCATATTTTTGCACTTTGATTCCTATTTCTGTCCTCATGGCATACCTGTTCACAGAGTAACTCAAAACACATTGACTTTAATGACTCTTACACATTCATAAATAGTTTTAAACCCTATAAATGTTTAACTTAGTATAGCATATCAAAGTGCTGTTCTTTTGGTTGTAAATAAATCATTTTTAATCTGAACACTGGAGGAGGGGAGCATGGGGAAATATACAGCAGTCCTAACCCTCCTGGCCGGTGAATCAAAGGACATTCCCAGACATCGACCCTCCTTTCCAAATATGAAAACCATATTAAATAGATCTCTTCTAATAAGATGTTTTCCTCATGCATTCTTTGGGCAAAGTCTGTTTAGTGCATTCCTCTTCATATTAGGCTAGGACATGAGAAGCCAGGTTTATCATTCTTCCATCTGCAAAGGGCTGGCTGCTGGGAGGATGCCAAGTTTGCTGTGATCTCACTTAGCCCACCAAGAATAGCCATGTTGAGCACAGGCAAGAATAGGTCACAAAGTTAAAAAAAAAAAAAATAGGGAGGAAAATGTAAACTTTATGCATGTGTGTATGTGTACATGCAGACACTGTCCATTGACCTAGTTCCAAAGAGAAAACAGATAACTATCATTCACTCTGTTTTGAAGACTGTTGAAAAGAGACATAAGGCATTCCCTAGATCAGAATTAAACTTCTGATTTCCTCTAAAAACTTCTATAATGGAAGTTTCTTTTCCTTCCATTGTGACCATCTGTATCAGCCATCAAGGGGAAAACAATAGGGATTCCAAGTAAACCTTTACTAAAGCTACTAAAGCTAATATGGTGGTTAAAAAGACATAGTCCCAATAATGACTTGTTGAATTTTGCATAGAACAATCCCAATAAACCCCATATGTGGGTGGCCATATAGATTGCTTATATTCTTGGCTGGGGAGGTGTATTTGTCCACATTCATTACACAGTAAAACAACTCAGATTTCGAAGCTACAGAAAGTCCCTGTGTTACTTCTGTGATATCTTTCTCACATCTTTTTGCAAAACCCATCAGCAGGCGGCTGTGCCAGCTGATTATGTCTGTAGCAGTCAATAATTTTTCTGTATAAACATCCTCTTTGAATCAAGCTTTTGCCACCTGGATTGTTCCACATCACTTCATCTTAGCATCACTAACTACTTCAACGAGACAACTGCCACTGGAAACATGGTACTGGAGCAATCATTTGGTTCTGTGCACACATTTTAATTTCATGCCCTACAGGGGGGAATCACCATCGGCCTTAAACAAAAATTGAGTCTTTAATGCTTTATTATTTTACACCATTTATCTTTCCGAGCAGTGTGTTTGCTCTTAAAGAAATAAAAATAATAATAATAACCCCAACCCTTCAATTGATGCTACCAACTTATTTGAGGGACATTCATCTTCTCAATCTGAAATTCACAAATATTTCCACAACAGTCACAATAAAAATAAACCAAAATTGCCAAATGACTTCTTCACCTCACATAGCCAGTTGTCATCACAGCACAGTTGGATCTCACACATTGGACAAAACCCCATTGCAATCTCCAGAAGAGAGAATCATCCCGATTTGAGATCACAGACTCAGATGGGTTTGTATCATAGCCTATAATTTACATCTCAGAGAAACAGGAGCCAACAAGAGAAAAAAAGGGTGAGGGCAATAGCCCAGAAAGCAATGAAACACTAAAAATGTGTGTGTGTGTGTGTGTGTGTGTGTGTGTGTGTGTGTGTGTGTGTGTGTGTGGTAGAGAAAGACAGAAAGAGAAAGAGAGAGAGAGAGAGGGATACTGAGAAAAAGAGAGGGACAGAGAGACAGAGAAAAGAGAGAGGGGGAAAGAGGGAGAAAGAGAAGCATGTAGAAACAGAGAGAAGAGAGAGGGGGAAAGAGGGAGAAAGAGAAGCATGTAGAAACAGAGAGAAGAGAGAGAGAGAAGGAAAGAGAGAGACAGAAAGACAGAGAGTGACAGAGAGACAGAGATGGAGAAAGAAAGTGACAGAAACACATGGAGAGAAACAGAGAGAGGGAAAAGAGAGAGAAAAAACATAGAAAGATAGAAACAGAGAGGAGAGAGAGGGGGGAGAGAGGAGAGAGGGGCGATAGACAGAAATAGAGAGATACACAGAGAGAAAAAGAGAAAGGGAAAAGAGAGAGAAACACACATAGAAACAGAAAGAAAGAGAGCGAGAGAAAGAAAGAAAGAGAAAAAGAAAGAAAGAGAGAAAAGAAGAAAGAGAGGAAGGAAGGAGAGAGGGGGGGAAGAGAGGAGAGAGAAAGAGAGAGGGAGGGAGGGAGGCAAGGAGGGAGAGGGAGAGAAGAGAAAGAGGAGAGAGGGATAAAAGGAAGGAGAGAGGGATAAAAGGAAGGAGAGAGGGAAAGAGGGAGGAAAGGAGGAAGGGAGGGAGGGAAAGGGAAAAGAGAAGAAGGGATGGATGGTGGGAGGAGGAGAGAGAGAGAGAGAGAGAGAGAGAGAGAGAGAGAGAGAGAGAGAG
>JAJPUD010008067.1:84526-95809 GCA_023553655.1 Myrmecobius fasciatus
AGAGAGAGAGAGAGAGAGAGAGAGAGAGAGAGAGAGAGAGAGAGAGAAACGCAGAAAGAGAAACACACAAAGAGGGAATCAGGGTTAGCCTCAAACCTATTATGCCATTTTTGTTTTCCTTTTACACAGGCATTATTTTCATGTTGGCAAAGACATCTAGTGAAATGTTGGTCTTTTCTGTTTCCCCTGTGTATGCATTAAGAGCTTAAAACCATGAGTCAGTAGAAATGAGCTGCCTCGGGCACTGAACTTACAGTAGCCCAGCAATATTAAATTCAGCAATTAGAATCTATTATTAGGACCTGGAGAAGGAGAAAAAGTGATGACCAATGCTGCACAGTGACTGTCCAGAAAATAAGAGAGTCATTAAAGGCATTCGCTTTTATAACTTATTTTTAAAAGAAAAAAAAGAAAAGAAAAAGGCATTATTCCCCCACATTCTGAAAGAATCTATTGAAGATAAAGCTGAGCTCTTTTTTCCACTAAAGGCTTTTTTTTAAATTCCATGTGCAGCCCTACGACAGACTTTTCTGCCCTCTGGTGGACAAAATACAGACCTAACAGAAGAGCATAAAGATGATGGTTCAAATACAGGAATCATTTTTTTTTTACCCTTTATTTATGTGTGATTTACTATTGTATCTAGAGGCATTTTGCTAATCAAAGATCTTTTTCCATCTTTAAAAAAAAAACTTACACTAAAAGAAATTGAAGTCCCACAAGAAATAGGAGGCTGGAGGTGGAGGGGTGGGCTCTTAAAAAAAATACACATTATGCAGCATGAGACAACCTAATTTGGGACAAGAGGTTAAGTTTAAGAAAAACTGCAATGATCAGTTTGAATGCCTCCAATGGCTAAATAAATATACTTTGAATAACCAGAAAAAGGAGAAAGAGAGAAAGAGGAATTTTCAAAGCAGCTTTTAAAAATACCTGTAGTGTTTCAGTCTCTCCCCTCAGAGAATGGGGCTGTTGTCTCTCTCTGTGGGGGCTGCTATTGTAACAATACAGCATTGTGCTGCTCAGCAGGAAGCCCAGCCTCAGGAGGAGAACCAGGACAGAGAACATTCATGTCCCATTAGAAGCCCCTGGAAGTCAGAGCATTTCAAAGTTATTTTTAAAATCTGCAGAAGTTGGTTTAACTTGACCCAAACTTTTTTTCCATTAAGAAAGAGAAGGGCAAGGGCAGGGGAAGGAGGGGTTTCATGAGTTTTAGCTCCTCTCCCACACCCCAGGGCTGGCTACCGGAGTGACCTGAAGGGACCCGTGGACCTTTAACCTGAGCCCAGCTCTCTTTCTTCCATGGGACTCAATGAGGGAGGATGCTATGAAGATTATATTTCATTGAAATATATCATAAATTCCAAAACTCTCAGATCAATGATGCTACAAGAATATCAAAGCTTTGTCTTTTTTGATGGCAATGTAAAAGAAAAATGGGGAGGGATCTCCTAAAATAATGAGTTTAGATCTGAAAAATTCTAAAAGATATGTAAGATCTATTGGAGATTTAAAAAAAAAAAACAATTATCCTAAAAGAGGCAGAAGAAATTGGACTAGATGATTTAACAACAAATATTTAATAAGAGTCTACTGCATCCAAATGCATTGTTCTAGGTGCTGGAGATACAAGGACAAAATGAAATTGATCCTGCCCTAAATGAGATTATATTCTACTTTAAGGATCTGCAATATACACATATAAACATAAAGCACATGCAAAGTAGCTTCAAGAGGCCAAAAATACTAACCATTCTGAGAAATCAGGAAAGATCTCAAAGGAGGTAGATACTTGATTAGAACTCTGAAGAAAACTAGGGATTTCTAGGACATTCTAAATGGGGAGAAGGGGGGGAGACTACTTGACCAATGCATAGAGATGAAAGATGGAGCAATTAATAAGGGGAACAACATAAACAAGCCAGGTTAACTGGAACATTGAGTTCATATTAGGTAAAATTATATAAAATAAGACTGGAAAAGTAGATCAGAACCAGATTATGTAGGGCCTGAAATTCTAGGGTAAAGATTTTCATATTTTATTTCATATTTTCATATTTAATAGGCTCCCTATTGCTTAACATTAACCTTGGGAGGTAAGTCAGTGTATCTTTTTTCTCTCTCAGAATCTTGGTAACCCACTTTCTCATGGCAGCTAGAGTTGGGGGTTTGAAGGAACTCTACTAGAGCGAGCCTGTACCTCAATCACTGGCTGCCTTTGCTTGGCTCTAGATTTGGTTTCCTTCCTAGGGTAGGTGGCTGAACAAAGTTTTCCAAGTAAATGTATTGGGGATTGGTAGCAACATGGTGAGTTTAGAGGGTTTAGAAAACTTGGGTTCAATGAAGCAAGAGCATCAGACTAGACAAGAGAATTGGCAGAATAGGGCCTGATTTTACCAATAGAGACAAGAGGAAAGTTGTCTGGAGAGTGGTTGATAGCCAGCAATCCCATAAACTGCTTTATGTCCTGATAAGTCTTAAGAATCAGTCCTCCTAAAGATTATAATGGAAATTGTTACCAAAGCTGTTACCAAATTCTATCTTTGTATCAATATACACTTGTAAAAATTTTGCATTTTTATATTTCTTTTGCATGTAGAGAATAAATATCTGTATCAACCAAGTAGCACAGTTGATGGAACTCTGTGCCTGAAGACCTGAGTTCCAATCCAGCCTCAGACACTTAATAGTTACATGACTTAAGGCAAGTTACTTAATCTCGGACAATCTCAATTTCCTCAACTATAATAATAGCACATGTCTCACAAAGTAATTGTAAGGATAAAATGAGATAACATTTATAAACTGCTTATCACTTAATAAGAAGTTATTAAGCTTATTTTCCCTTCTATATTTAATATATAATCAGTAGTACTTTTTACTCCATAAATGTGAACCAACAGCCTAACCTTTAAGCCATTTTTCCAGAAGGATGGGGAGAAAGATACTATGGTGGGGAACATAATGAGCCAATGACTATGAAAAAAAAAATAGAAATCTGATCATTCTCCTTAGAGGCCAGTCTTCCTTGGAACTGAACCTGTTCCACTCTATATACTCCATCCAGAGCAGATGAACCTCTTAAGAAGTGAGAATGGATACACCAGCAGTTCTGCTTTATACTGATGAAAAAACTGAGGTTCAGGAAAGTTTGGCCTCTCCAAAATCATACAGTTAATGACTGAGGTGGGGTTAAAACCCAGGTTTTTCTGACTCCAAATCCAACATACTATGTATGTCATATGGTACATTACTCAGTCATCCTTGTCTTTACTCTGACCCCTACCTCAATTGTTTATATCTTCATTCTCAAATTACCTTGAGAAAAAGTTATTTTATTTTGCCTTTTTATCTTACTACCTGGAATAATACTTGAACTTAGCAGGAACTTAATTCATTGAGATCACAGATTGTCAAAGTATATGTAACATAGTTTACACTAGAAGAATCTTGACATTTTTGTCAAAAAATCTCACTCCATCATTTGCAGCAAAAACATTGCCAGTACTGAGTATAATGCCTGGTATGTGTGGCAGGTGCTTAATAAAAGCTTGCTAATTTGACTCTCTTCATGGTTATCTCCTTGTCCAAGTTCATCATGAATACTTTAAGAAAGATGCTCAAGTACTCCTTGAAATGATGTCTCCTTGACTCTAAAGTACCACTTCACACCTCTCAGATTGGCTAAGGTGACAAGAAAAGATAATGATGAATGTCTGGAGGAGATGTGGAAAAACTGGGACACTAATACATTCTTGGTGGAGTTATGAAATGACCCAACTCTTCTAGAGAGCAATTTGGAACTATGCCTAAAGAGCTATCAAACTGCATATCCTTTGATGCAGCAGTATCTCTACTTCGATACAGCAGGATCAGTCTCCTAAAGAAATCATAAAAAAGGGGAAAGGGCCCACATGTGCAAAGATATTTGTAGCAGTCCTTTTTGTAGTGGCAAAGAACTGGAAACTGATGGATGCCCATCAGTTGGGGAATGGCTGAATAAGAGATGGTATATGAATATAATGGAATATTATTATTCTGTAAGAAATGATGAGCAGGACGATTTCAGAAAAGCCTGGAAAGACTTTCATGAACTGATGCTAAGTGAAGTGACAGGAACAATAGAACATTGTACACAGCAACAGCAAGATTTGTAATGATCAACTGTGATAGACTTAGCTCTTTTCAACAAGGTGATTCAAGGCAATTCTAATAGTCTTGTAATGAAAAGTGCCATCCACATCCAGAGACAGAACCATGAAGAATGAATGCTGATCAAAGCATAATATTTTCATCTTTTTGTTGTTCTTATTGTTGTTTGTTTGCTTGGTTTTTTTCCTTTCTTATGTTTTTTCCCTTTTGATCTGATTTTTTTTGCTCAGCATGGGATATATGGAAATGTGGTTAGAAGAACTGCACATGGGGCAGCTAGATGGTGCAGTGGATAGAGCACCAGCCCTGAAGTCAGGAGGACCTGAGTTCAAATCTGGTCTCAGACACGTAACAGCTGTGTGACCCTGGGCAAGTCACTTAATCCCAATTGCCTCAGCAAAAAAAAAAGAAGAAGAAGAAGAAGAAGAAGAAGAAGAAGAACTGCACATATTTAACCTATATCAGGTTGCTTACTGTCTTGGGGAAGGAAGATGAAGGCAGAGAGGGAGAAAAATCTGGAACACAAGATTTTGTGAAGGTGGATATTGAAAACTATCTTTGTGTGTGTTTAGAAAAATAAAGACCTTGAAAAAGGAAAAAAGAGCATCAATAAAATATCTTAAAGTACATAGAAAAGAAGTAAAAAAAAAAGAAGAAGAAGAAAATGATGTCTCATGTTGCATTTGGATGCATAAGGAACTCAATTCTTTGGTCTCTGCAAAAAACCTGTCATGTATCCTTTTTAGCTAAAACTCTTCTATATACTGTTTTATGTCATTAAAAACAAGAATACCCATTTGCATATGTTTCAGTTACCCCAGTTATATATTGAGCCTGCTTTCTTGTTGCTACCACACCACCATTTCAGTTGCAAAAAGGCAGAGAGTCATTTTGTATTTTAATTTGTTTCATGAGACCATGGTAAAAATAATTCATCACCTATAAGTCAACCAGCTGGTGATAAGGCTTTCCAAATAGCAGAACTGATCATCAAAAAGTAGTCACAATCTGGTCTTGCTTGGTAGAACCTGCTGTAGCCTGAATTTTCCGGCATAACCATCAAAAAATCTAACATTACCCGTACACCAGAATTAAACAAAGTAGGACTTGGATGGAGAAAGCATCTTTAATAGTCATTGTTATAGAACTAGAAAGAAGACAAACATTCCGTTGGACGGCTTGATACTTTGTTCCACCAAGCACAGGCAGCAAAATTGGTCAGCCTGTAGCACTCGAGATAAATACACACATGTAGGATGCCTACAGGCTACAGTTTTTCATTTGGGTCCCCAATCCCTTTGTCTGATCTTCCAACTAAACTGCCAAAATAAGCGGACTTAACCTTCTATCAGTTTTCAAAATTGAGTCACTGAACTGAATCTGTGCATTTAATATCAGGAAAAGCATAATGCATTGACCTAAAAAAAAAAAACTAAACTCTTTATATTTTGTATCTGTGGCACATATGTATAGTATTTACTTAAACAATTATTTTTCTAAGATTAGAAATTAAATTTACTGAGTTAGAGCTTTGTCTTTTGCAGCCATCTGGTATTCTTCCTTCTATTCAGAGCCGAGTGGCTGGAGGGAAAAATAGCTGAGTTGCTATAGATTAGCCTGGGTTCATGCTGATAATCTCCTAAATAGAGAGTAAAGTACAACTTAATCCAATTCAAACATTTGTCAATCTAGTAAAGAAGACTGAGAAGAAACAGTCAGGCAGGTAGGAGGAGATCCAAGAGAGATTATTTGTCTTTATTGAGGAGCATCGAGTACCAGACTTAGAAAGAGAAGGTCACAAGTTTGAATCCAGCTCCAACATCAGCTGGGCAAATCAAGAATGATGCATTTAAGTTCTCTGGTTTACACCTTCCTTGCCTCTAAGATGTGAAGCTTGTAATGAGAATCCAATGAAATAATGTATATAAAATCTTGTCCAAAGTACTTTGTATATGTAAGAGGAGTGATTAAAACCATAATCTTCTGCATCCTATCTAGTTATAAATTCTTTAGTTGTCAAAGATATGACCCTCCGTTTCCTCTAATTTTTTTCATATTGAGATTGTTGATCCCTTTGGAATTTCTTGTGATATATATTTTTACAATACTGTTCTCAGTATGTTTCCCAACCTATTTGTTAATTTTTCCCAGAATTCCCTGGGAATAAAGAATCCCTTTCCTGATAATTAATGTTCTTGGCTTTATCAAACAATGGATTGCTACATGAGTTTGCTTCTAAGTCTTGCTTTTCTAATCTATTCCCTTTTTCCTCTTTTTTTATTCAATACCAAGTCATTCTGAAAAATTATCATTTTTGTAAGGAAGGTAAAGAATCAGAGGAATACTTTGACATATGATTAGTCCAAGCCCTCTTCATTCCTACTTTTTATTTTTTTTTCTCTTGACATTTTAGAACAATTATTATTTCAAATAAATTTTGTCATTATTTTGTCTATTTTTATAAAGTATCAAATTTGGTATTTGGTAATCTGATTACTATAGCACTAGCAATTTGGGTAGGATCATCTTTTTTGCTATACTGAAACAGCCCAGACATAATCATTAAATATTATTCCACTTATTTATTGGCTTTCATTTTTGTGGGAAAGGGTAGCTTCATTTCTAAAAATCCCATATGTGTCTTCACAGGTTACCTGCCACACATTGAGTGCATTTCATTATTAATTTAAATAAAGGAGAGAATCAATAGAATGTCCTCAATGAGAAATTGCAAAGCAGTATCCTCAGATAGGATAGGAGACCACTCTGGGTGTCACATGATGGGAGAGTAGCTAGCTATGTTCTGGGTTGGGATGAGAAGAATATTAGCATTTAGCACTTCAAATCATTCGATAAAATTGGAAAGAAACTTGCACAGGAAAGCTAGCAGGAATGAAGTGAATAATTTCCACAATGCCTCAGGCCTCAAGCTGACTCAGGATCTCTTTTGTCTCAAATTTTGGAACATAGCTTTGGCTAGGGGGTTGATGCAGTTGAGCCTGGAAATGACAGTCACTATAGTGGCTACATTCTGGCCTGACAGATCTTTGTGATGAGTAAGAGGCTCTGAGGTTGAGGGTGGAGGAGCAGCTGAATGTTACAGTGGATAGATTGCTGATCCTACAGTCAGGAAAACTAATCTTTGGAAATCCAAATCTGACCTCAGACACTTATTAGCTGAGTGATCCTGGGCAAGTCACTAAACCCTGTTTGCCTTAGTTCTTCATCTGTAAAATGAGCTTGAGAAGGAAAAGGCAAACAGCTCCATTATCATTGCCAAGAAAAGTACAAAGGGGTCATGATGAATTGGTCACAGATGAAATGACTGAATAACAACAATATAGTGCATACTGTGGTCCAGGCACTAAACCATTATCTCATTCAATTCTCACAACAACCCTGAAAGGTAAGTTCTATCCCCATTTTACAAATGAGGAAACTGAGGCAAACAAATGTTAAATTATTTGCCCAACGTCATACAGTTAGTATCTGAAGCCAGATTTGAACTGAGGTCTTTTTTTTATTTCAAGCGCATTTCTTTTTCCATTTAGCCATCTAGCTGTCTTGCTAAGTCCTTTAAGCTAAGAATGAAACAGTAGATAACTAGGCAGAGCAGGCTGGATGTTGAGTTCAAATTGAATACTTACTAGCTATATGATACTGGGAAAATCTCAATCTCTGTCTGTCTCAGTTCCTTCAGTCATAAAATTGGGATAATAATAATATCTATCTGCAAGAAGATCAAATAAGATAATATTTGTAAAAAACCAAAAACTCTTCACAGTGTCTGTAAGCACAGATACTTAGTAAATGTTTCCTTTCTTCCTTTGCTATTCAATGGGACTATTCAGTTTGATTATTCACAAGATAAAGTCAAACTTGCTAGTCATGGTCAGACATGCTGCCATTTATAGGGTCGTATAGTATAGTAAATAGAAAACTAGCCATAGTCAATTTAAAAAAAATTAGCATTGTCTTTCCACTCACACATTGGCTGTGTGACCTTGCACAAGTCACAAGTCCAAGTCCCCCAGCAATTTTCAAAGACAATGAATTATAGAGTAATTCATTCAATGACCTGCCCTGTTAAAGGGTTTGCTTGGGGTTTTGTTGTTGTTGTTTTTAGTGGAAGCTCACTGTATTTTTGAAATCATTGACTTAATACTAATTTCACTTTTTTTATTGTTGGTTTTTCCTTGTCGAGGTTTTTTCCCTTTCATTCTGATTCTTCTTTCACAACATGGCTAATGTAGAAATATGATTAATATGATTACACATGTATAATCCATATCAGATTGCTTTCTGAGAGGAAGGAAGGAGGGGGGAAATTGGAACACAAAATCTTATAAAAGTAAATGTTGAAAATTATCTTTACATGTAATTGGGAAAAATAAAATACCATTAAGTGGAATAAAGAAAATAATATTAAAAATAAAATATATATTACTTTTTAAAAAGAAATTACTGGCTCAGTCCAAAATTATTTTTTTTACCTTCTTATGTTGATTCTAAGGATAATATAGATTCTTATCTATCGCTCTTATTTGGATTTATTTCTCCTTTTTCCTTATTTAAAATCTTTATTATGGCACCTGAATGTCTTAGATTCAGCTTTGATGTATATAGCATTAAGTTTCAGTAGTTTAAATGTAGTAAATCACTACAACTCTTTTCTAATGTATTCTGCAATCCTCTTCTCTTTTATAGATGAAATTGCCCAATGACATTCAAGTTAAAATGATTCAGTTTGTTTTCTCCCTATATTATATTACATTTTAACTAAGAACATTCTGATTCTAGTGTCTTTGCTTATATATAGATGCCTTATTCCTTCTAATTCCTTATCCAGATGAGATCCTAATATTTTCTTAAAAAAAAAAAAAAAAAAAAGACCTGCAGCCTTTTTGCTTGAAGCATCTAGATTCCAGTCTCCATCTTTGACCATAGATCTCTCCCACACCAGCCAAACCAGGTATCATGATTTCTTTTTAACTATGTTTGTTTTTCTCTTATCCACACCAGAGATAAGTATAGATGGTAAAACCCTCTCTTTCCTTATCTCTTTTACTTGACTTTTACTTGAGGTACCTTTATTAAAGAAATAGCAATCACTTATTATTTCTTCTCTCTCCTTTCCTCCTTTTAAGAACTAGGGAGTGGTCTGTGCTCACAATTATGCTCAGTGAAGATGGAACTTCTAAAGGCAATATTCTTATTTGTTCCTTGAAGCAAATCTGTTTTTTTGATCTATGTTGACTTAATTGACTTTATTTTTTTTATTCAGTTTCCTTTGTTTCCTGTATTTATATTTTAAAAGCTCTACTCGTTCTCTGATGTTCTGTGAAGAAATGGCTAAAGATTCCTGTTCAAGGTCCACCTTTTTATATTTGAAGTTTGTCCAGCTTTTCAGGACATATTATTTTGGGGTGCATGCATTTTCCCTTTTTTGTTAGTATATGATTTTTTTCTTATAATTAATGAGAAATCCTACAGAATATAAACTGATATTTCTTGTTATATAAATTGCTTCCTCCCAGATGCTTATAAAATTCTTTATTTGGCACTTAATTTTGGAGCTTGGCAATTATGTATCAGGAAGAAGTAAAAAAAGCTTTTTATTTGTATAACATATGTATGGGTAGTTCCCCAGCATTGATCTTAACAAAGCTTTCCATTACAGATTTTACCCCCAGTCCCCTCCCCTCCCCTAGATGGCAGGAAGTCCACTACATGTTAATAATGTTGAAATACTTGACAAGCTAGGCAAGAAAAATCCTATCTGCAAGAAAAAAAAGAAAATCAGAGAAAAGAAACACAATGCAAGCAAACCTCAATAGAGAGCATGAAAATGTTATGTTGTCCATATTTCATATCCCTCTCTCTGGGTGTATATGATTTTCTTCAGTGAACAATTGGAACTGGTTTGAGACAATTCTTTGTTGCAGAGAGCCATGTCCATCAGAATTGATCATCATGTAATATTGTTGTTGCTGTGTATAATGACCTCCTGGTTCTGCTCGTTTCACTCACCATCAGTTCATGCAAGTCTCTCCAGGCTTCTCTGAAATCGTCCTGTTGGTCATTTCTTACAGAGCAATAATATTCCATAACATTCATATACCATAATTTATTCAGCCACTCTCCAACTGATGGGCATCCATTCAGTTTCCAGTTTCTAGCCACTACAAAAAGGGCTGCCACAAACATTCTTGCACATGTGGGTCCCTTTCCCTCCTCTAAGATCTCTTTGGGATATAGGCCCAATAGAAACACTGCTGGGTCAAAGTGTATGCACAGTTTGATAACTTTTTGAGCATAGCTCCAAATTGCTCTCCAGAACGGTTGGATCCGTTCGCAGTTCCACCAACAATGTATCAGTGTCCCAGCCCTCCCACATCCCCTCCAACAGTTATATCTGACCTCAGTTCAAATCTGGCTTCAGATACTAACTGTATGTATATATGAGACAATTCTTTATATATTTTAGAAATGAGGCCTTTAGCCTCATTTCTAAAATATATAGAGAATTGACTAAAATATATAAGAATTCAAGCCATTCTCCAATTGACAAATGGTCAAAAGATATGAACAATTTTCAGACGAAGAAATTGAAACTATTTCTGGTCACATGAAAAGGTGCTTCAAGTCACTATTGATCAGAGAAATGCAAATTAAGACAACTCTGAGGTACCACTACACACCTGTCAGATTGGCTAAAATGACAGGAAATGATAATGATGATAACTGTTGGAGGGGATGTGGGAGGGCTGGGCCACTGATACATTGTTGGTGGAACTGCGAACGGATCCAACCATTCTGGAGAGCAATTTGGAGCTATGCTCAAAAAGTTATC
This sequence comes from Myrmecobius fasciatus, assembly GCA_023553655.1. Classification (NCBI taxonomy): domain Eukaryota; kingdom Metazoa; phylum Chordata; class Mammalia; order Dasyuromorphia; family Myrmecobiidae; genus Myrmecobius; species Myrmecobius fasciatus. The sequence goes on from JAJPUD010008067.1 coordinate 95,532, forward strand.
AAACAGTGCATACCCTTTGACCCAGCAGTGTTTCTACTGGGCCTATATCCCAAAGAGATCTTAGAGGAGGGAAAGGGACCCACATGTGCAAGAATGTTTGTGGCAGCCCTTTTTGTAGTGGCAAGAAACTGGAAATTGAAAAGATGCCCATCAATTGGAGAATGGCTGAATAAATTATGGTATATGAATGTTATGGAATATTATTGTTCTCTAAGAAATGACCAACAGGAGGATTTCAGAGAGGCCTGGAGAGACTTGCATGAACTGATGCTGAGTGA
>JAJPUD010008068.1:2626-22039 GCA_023553655.1 Myrmecobius fasciatus
CTGTCCATTTTGACCCTTTTGAATAGTGACATGTGAAGCCAAATGGAAACATACTATAATGGGATGTTTCTAGCCAAAAGTTTATTGGACTCTTCATTTTGGTCCCTAGGGAAGATTCAGTGATTCATCTTATGGTTTCCAGGAAAGGTGATTCCAGTGAAGATTCTATTGTGATAGTTTCCCCTGGCAACTCCAGGAATTTTCTAAGCATCTGATGATTGCCACGTAAATTTTATAGACAACCTTGATAGTATTGCTCTCTACAAGCAGTTAAACACAGGGATAATATTGTTTAGTGTTTTTATAGTGCCACATATGTAAAATCTCATTTTTTTCTTCACAGAAGCTGTATAAAACAGCTGTTATTACCTCCATTTTTACAAATAAAAAGACTCCTAAGAGAAGTTAAGTAACTTCCTAGGTCACACAATTAGTCAGGACTAAGATGGAATTCAAACCTAGGTCTTCCAGACTCTAAATCTCATGTTCTATCCATTACACTATACATCTTTTGCAAATGTTGGGGTGAAGTAAAAGGGACTGTAAGATCTGAGAATGAAATCACTGCTCTGAGAAATAAATGGTATTCTGCATAAAGGTGTGCATGAACCTTTTGAAATGATTCAGTGGCATAAAAATGGTGCATTCTCAGAATTCTGATGGTAGGAAATAGACCAATGAAAGTATTGTTCTCACATTAGGTTAGTCTACTTTGATTATCCAGTGATTGGTGGTAAAATGATAGCTTTTTATGTAATTCAAAGATGACTATCTAGAAGTACAAAATGAATGGTGATTTTGAATCAAAGATAGGGTAAACAGACAAACCACAGACCCTTAGTGTTTCTAAGAAACCCTGCCTTAGAGTCTGAATGAGGGGGAGGGCAGGAAGAAGCATGCCTTGCTATTCTTTTATATTTTAAAATTCTGCAGATTATTGTAAAAATCCACAAAGTAAGTTTTTTGTAGTTGAATAAAATAGTAAGATTATATTCATCCTCTTTAGGGCACTACAATTCTGGTAGCACATAGGACAACAGAGATCATATATACCTCATCTTCAAATCATTTTGATCTTTTTTGCACATTTTCTATTTAAAAAAACAAAACAAAACCTTTTTACTCCACGTAATGTGAAGGGTATGAGTATTTGAGATGGTTATATCTATTAAAAATGTCTTTTCTTATATCTTTAAGGATCAATGTTATTCCCAAAGAATTATATGCAATAGTTTATGATCCAGTTCCAGCACAGTTTTTTGAATAGTTTCTCCAGGATATTCTAAAGTATATATAGAATGGAGATTTATTTCATGTTAGTCCTTGAACGATAATTAAGCTTAATTTATATGATTATAGTTACCATATCATGTCTTACCAAATGTTTAGTAAAATCATAACAGTTGATATTGCACAGTTTCTATTATTTCTTTACCTAATCTACATCAATCCCTAAGTCTGACCTATACTTTTTGGTAATAATGACCTGGCCCTAAGTTGCTATCTCTGATTTTACAAATAAATCTACATGGCTTTGACAGTGAATTATTAGAAATATTCCTTATCTTTCAAATGGGGATAATAGTAACACCTCTCAAGCTTATTATGAAGAATAGAATGAAGTAATACATATATGTAAACTGTAAACCTTAAAGGACTATAGAAGTATTAGTTCCTACTTCTACCACTATCTAGGCACTAAGTCCACCATTATGGATAGTATGCTAAGAACAGGAACAAGTGATTCAGGAAAGAAAAAAAAAAAAAGGAGGGGGAAATAGGAACAAAGAGTGAAGTTATAGGCAGCTGAGGACCCGTACCTCTGCTGGAAGCATAAATGAGCAGAAATGGATTCCTAACTTGTGTTTGTTGTCCAGTGCACAGTAATTGTTAATCTCAATGTTCTACAATCTCTATTCTAATGTACACAAGTTCATGCGAGCACATTTTTTTAAATAAAATTTTTTTATAAAGCTTTTTATTTTCAAAACATACACATAGTTTTTGACACGAGCCTTGCAAAACGTTGTGTTCCAATTTTTTTTCTTCTTCCCTTCCCTCATTTCCTCTCCTACACAGCAAATAACCCAAATATGTTAAACGTGCAATTCTGCTATATATATATTTCCTCAATTATCATGCTGCACAAGAAAAATCAGATCAAAAAGAAAAAAAAAGATGAGAAAGAAAACAGTGCAACTAAACAACAATAAAAAAGTGAAAATATTTGTTGTGATCCACTTCACAATTTCTCTGGGTGCAGATGGCTCTCTCTATCACATGACTATTAGAACTGGCTTGAATCACTTAGTTGTTGAAAAGAGTCACATCCATCAGAATTGATCATCAGATAATTTTGTTGCTGTATACAACATCTCCTAGTTCTGCTCACTTCACAGCATCAGTTCATGTAAGTCTCTCCAAGCCTTTCTGAAATCATCCTGCTGATTATTTCTTACAAAACAATAATATACCATAACATCATATACCATAATTTATTCAGTCACTCAGTTTCGAGTTCCTTGCCACTACAAAAAGAGTGCTACAATCATTTTTGCATATGTGGCTCCTTTTTCTTTTTTATGATATTTTTGGGATACAAGCCCAAGCACATATTTTGTGACCAGGTAGTCCTGGTCAGAGATTAGTAGAAATTCATATGAGGACAAATAATCTTTTATCTAGTTTTCCTTTAATTCTTTGAAGTTTAATTATTCTAATTTACCAATTATAGAGCATAAGTTGATTTGATTCAGTTAGGACAGTTTTGTCACTAAGCAAAAAATATTTACTAGCTCCCTAAAACTTTTACCCAGTCAATTTGTTTCCACTAGTGTTGAAGTTGTGAAATAAATATTAGTTCTAATTTTTAATATTGGTTTAATAAGTGGAAGTGAGAATCTGTTAGGACTAAATTTTAATTAAAAAACAAAATTTACTGAACAGTCATGAAAAGTAGTAGATGGAGAACCAGCCTTGGAGTAAGGCAGTTAGGAGTTAATACTTAACTTTTGACTCATGCTGGCTGTGTGACCCTGGCCAAATCACATAGCTTCTTAGTGCTCCTAACAAAAAGACTATAAAGCACAGGTGGTTTTTGATCAGCCATGAATTCACATGTCTAAATTAAAAACAAAAACAAAAACAAAAACAAAAAACCAACCCTCAAGATCCAAAGGGCAGATAAAGTAACCCCTATGAAAGAATTTGGGTTTCTTTAGAGAAAATGCACCATTCCTTTCCATTATGGAAGATATTGCCTGCTGCCTAAATGAGAGGTGTAATCTATAGCTAAGGGAACATGAGCAATTGAATGTAGCCTTTCCAAGACATGTTTTCTAGTTATAATGTCCCCTGCCAGGTTGATATCCTGGGCTTTAAATTGGAGTTAAAGGAGAAATACTAAATGGACCATTCACTTTGGAGACTTGAGACAATCTGATTCTTCTTCTGAGAAGATTAATTCTAGAGTCTATCTTCCTTTTGACTTACCCTGACTCTTTGACTTAAGCATAGTATTTCTTTTCCAACTCATAATTGAACCTGAGATACAAACAAAATGCAAGTGCTTCTGTGATTTACATACTTTATACAAAACCCAATGCAAGCAAACATCAATAGAGATCATGAAAATGTTATGTTGTGATCCACATCTCATATCCCTGTCTCTGGGTGTATATGGCTTTCTTTACTGAACAATTGGAAGTGGTTTGAGACATTTCATTGTTGAAGAGAGCCACGTCCATCAGAATTGGTCGTCTTGTTGTTGCTGTGTATAATGATCTCCCGGTTCTGCTCATTTCACTCAGCATCAGTTCATGCAAGTCTCTCTAGGCCTCTCTGAAATCATCCTGCTGGTTATTTTTCACAGAACAATAATATTTCAGGAGATGTTTTTACCAGAGTTTTGCCAGTTGCAAACCACAGATTGAGAATTCAGACTGAGTTTTCTGATTCAAGGCTAGTTCTCCTTCTTGTATCTCCTTACCTCTCTAGAATGAACCATTTAACCAGTTAACAGAATTACCTGCTATTAAAGTTTCTTTTCTTTCCATTTATTCTTGCTGCTTGATTAGTTATGGGCTAAGATGATTAAAAAAGATGCTTATGTAAATATAAATGCTTGTATATAAACCCTACAGTATAAGATCTTTGCAGAGAGAAATGATGACTTTAGAGTAAATCAGCTGCCAAATTTAGCCACAATTCTACCACTTTCTAGCCTCTACAATTTATTCAGAGTTCAGGAGTTGGACTACTGAATCTATTATTTTTTACCATATCTACCATTGCATCATCTAATTGCTTGTGAAAATTTTTTTTATGCCCTTTACAACAAAGGCATATGATCTGTTATTCCATCCTTATTGCTCTACAGAGGACAGGCATGAGAAAACATTTATTAATAACTAAAATATTATTTTTATTACTGGCTTCAAGAAAAATTGTATAAATGGTTATCTTTGTAAATTTGCTTATGATTAGAGCATTCCCAAATGTGAAGCAAAGAGAAGCATAATAACTATGTTTTGTATTGAATCTTTCTGACAAGTAGTTGGTTTTGCCTTTTTTACCTATTAAATTTCTAGACTGATTGAAGTCATCATTGAGTTTTAACTCATGAAAACAGCACATTGACTTCAATTTATGAGTAGGAAAATAATAATCTAGATATGAGAGTAAAGACAGGAATTACTAATATGATCAATAGCTTGACTATTATAAAAATATCTTGCTTTAATTTGAAAAAAATTTAAAGAGCTATTTTTTAGCATGTAAAATTAGATAGAGCTAATCTAAATTTCACAGTTACAGAACTTCCATCTGTGGGAATGGGTATAATAACTTCAACAATAATAAGAATAATGAAGAGTAAAAGGGCTATTAAGCATTCTAAGAAGATATGAAAAAACACTTCAGAAATACTTATAGATTAAACAGATATATTACTGAGAAATAGTAAAGAATAACAGGTAAATAATATTAGCTTTTTAAATGTAATTTAGAGTTTATCTCTGAATGAAGCTTATGAAGTGAGTAAGGCTTGTATTCCTGAATGTTTTCTCTTGCAGTTATCAAGAGTTTGACTTCTCTAGGGAATCTCAAAACACAATGAAATTCTAATTCTCTTCCCCAGTGAGCTCCCCAGCAAGTATCTCTTATTTCTCTCTCTGTCTCTCTCTCTCTCTCTCTTTTTTTTTTTTTTTTTTAAGAAAATCTTGCCTTGATTTTGCTCATATAAGATTGCTGGGAGAGGAAGTAGTATTGACTTTTTTTTTTTTTCTTTTCTCATCACAATAGGGCCTGACATTTATTCATTTTCCAAATATTATAGTTAAAACCCAGATGGGAGGGTGTTTTTTATAGAAAGTCACAAGTTTAATTTGTTCATTAAACTTATTTACATGAGGAAGAATAAGTAAAAAATAAATTGCTTCATATCATATAGATCCTTTCTCCCAGAACCTTCAACTCTTCTTCAGAGTCAAAAGGAAAAGAGCAGGTATACAAAACTGGAGTTTGAAACTGAGCAAGACATTTATAAACACCTAACCATGTTAGCTATTTAACAATCCCATGCTCCCAAGCAAGTGGAGCTGGCAGCTGAATGAACTCCAGCCCTGAAGTGCTATGAATGAAAATGACCAGGTGTCTCCAAGAAAAAGCAACAGTAAACATAAAGGGGAACAAGATGAGATCCATGTCATTCTTATTGACTAGTATGCTATTGGAGTTGTCCTAAAGATACTGTCAATGAGCTAACAGAAAATGAGCTAACACTAAATATAATAATAATAATACAGCAGTTTCTTTCCTTAGGGTCAATTCTTTCTGAACCCCAGACAAAAGAGATAAGAAGAATGAGATAACTATAAGGACAACATCAGCAACAACACATATTGCTAAATATTGTTATTTTATATGCACAATTTTATTTAAGCCACATAGCAATCCTATCAAGTAAACTTTTAAAGTATTATAATCTTCACTTTACAAATAAAGAAGTTGAATTCCCTCTATCATATTTGAATGGTCATTCAGTTTTCATTTGAAGACTTCCTGTGAGGCTGAACATCATAAATAACAATCTTATTGTTGATAAGATGGGGATATTCTTTGCAAAGGTAGAGACAGCTACACCTACTTAACTATGTACCTAGATCAACCATTTTTCCACATCCTCTACACCAGTGCCCAATTTTAGAGTTATCTTTGGCCAAGTGAGATGAAGATGGGTCCATTGGTTACTGGGATGATTTTTTTTTTTGAGGGGAAATGTCTCTTGTATTTGCCATTTCCTCCCTATTTCTATTGTTATTATATTCTGGACCTTAATTATTTAAGGCAGTGTCTAGCTTTTGTTTTGTTTTGTTTTGTTTTTTTTTGCTTTTCTTTCATGTGTCCAGACCAATCTTAATGACAAAATAATTTATTTCTGCCATCTCAAAAACCTTCAGTAACTCTTCTCCTGTGTTGATTCTAAGCTCTTTTGTCCAGCTTGAAAAACCAAACATACTTTTGCGTTCTCCTATTGATATAATCTGATTTTTCTACTATTTAATAGTAAGAACTTACATTTATAGTACTTTAAAATTTGTGAAGTACTTTCCTTACCACATCTGATTGGTACCATTTTTACAGAAGAAGAAAGTGAGAGTGTGAGCAGTTAAGTATTTTAGCTATGATTATGCAGCTTTTCCCATTACTTAATATCTATGTAATTTTTCATCTAGCTAGTCCTTAGTCCTGCCTCCATGATATTGTTCTTACTCATCCTCTTGAGAAAGACTGGGAGGGATGTTCATTTTGACCTCTACCTCTCAAATCTTTCAGTACCCATCTCAGGTCCTCCTCTTGTAATCCTTCTGTCCCAATCTGGTCTCTCTCTTTTTAGAGCTCTTACACCTTAGTCAGGACCACCCAGTTTAGCAGTTTTTCCTATCTTTGTTTTCTATAAGGTACTTTAAAGTTCCTCACAGACTGGTCAGATAGATAAACGGCATCAGGACAGATTTCTTTTTTTGTGAACCAGCACAATTGTTATCCCACAGAAGGTCCTCCACAAATATCTCGATTGATAGCATTTTTACCCCTTTGGAGATTTCCTATTTTATCTGGTTTTACAAAAGCATTTTGTTGCTTGCTTTTTGTTTTAGAAGAGGACCACTGACATCAGGAGGGTGATGTCCTGACTTGCAAGTGAATTGGATTTAAGTGAAGCAGAGTTGTGTAAAGTCAGTAGTATAGTCACCAGGGCAATATGTTGGTCAGAACAACTAACTGGTGATGGCTCAGCAGCATGTGGGAGATATGATTAGCTTTCATGGACTACTTTAAAGACATAGAATTATGAAGGAAGGGATTCTAAATAGTGTTGTTAAATAAACACACAATTACAGATCACAAAAACAAGACAACAGACTAGACGTTTTCTCTGATCCCTATGATATCTCAAATTTCTCCAGAAGAGAAATTATGGGTCAAAGATAAAACAACTTTAACAATTTCCATGATCTAGGACACCAAGCTTCCAAGCGAAGGTTAAATAAACTCAGGAACTAATGCTCACTGACCCTGAACTCAGCAAGGCTGCATTAGCACAACACAAGCTTACATCAAAACTCACTTTTATTTTATGGTTCCCCCCCATCTCCACAGTCTCTCTTTGCAGTGCTGTGGAGAACCAGATTCTAGCTTGTAGTTATTTTCTTGGGCTTTTAAGACCCAGATTGATCACAGCAAAACATGCAGATTTAAAAGTTTCTTAGAGTACTTCCAAAGCCATTATTTTAATATCTCCCTATTACAACTAGTGGTGAAGAATGAGGCCATATATTCTAAAAGGGAGTAAACTGAGGTTAGCTAAACAGGCAGGATTATATTGGAGTGTGTGTACATTGAGGCAGAGGGTGGGGAGATATAGAAGCATAGAAAAAAGTGAGGGTGGGGAAGGCAGGGAGAGGAAGAATATGAAAAGGAAGAAACAAAGGGGAAAAAAAAAACCTTAAGATTAAGAGCAGTCATAATTGAATCACAAAAGAAAAAAAACCTCAATACACTTTAGGATAGTGACATTTTTGCTATTCCAAAAATTTCCAGATAGCCTATGTCACAATATATCTCACCTTGTGCTTTGTACATTTCTAGTTTAATTTATTTTGTCTTGTCTCCCTAAAGAGCTGTTTGAACTGGAAGACTTCGAGATAGAAGGTGTTAGTTGTTCTGTAATAGCCTATCTAGATGCCTAGCCATCTTATTGAAGGAAGGATAAGAGACATCCATCAGCTAGCTGCCCTTCTTTTTAAGGTTCCTTTAGATGGGATGGAGCAATCAGGATCAACGTTGTGGTTTTCCTTTGAAGGATGTACTTTTTTTCCCCCTCTTCTGATCTAATGAAAACCACTCCAGGATTTCCTCCTCTCCTAGATTCTGAAATGGAAAGAAACATCTAATTTTCCCTTTAATCTACCTTAAATTCTACTCATCAAAAGCATAAGCATATGGATTTTTTTTTTCCTTTTGGAAAATCTTCCTTTTATTCTGTTACTATGCTGTTATAGTGTTCCCTTTTGTTGAACCACATGATGTGATTCAGAGGAAAAATGAATTTAGAATGCAAGTCATCTACTGCCATTTAGTCATATTAGATGGAATATAAGCATTCACTTTCCAAAAACTACCTACATTCCTTTTATTTGGCTATTCTATTAATATATATATATATCCATACATATCTATCTATCTATCTATCTATCTATCTATCTATCTATCTAAGAAGTGGTCAACTAGAGAGACACTCTTAAATTTTTTGGGGGGGTAGGTCACCTTATTGTTCAGTTTTCTTGGCTGGCATCATCCTCATTTGCAGCCAGTTTGAACCATTTCCTCAGTGTATTTTCTCATCTGTGCTTAGAGAAAGTGAAACCATCCATTCCTATGTATCTTTGAAGACAAACTACTAGAAAGTGAAGCCTGCAGCATTCATATCTCAAAGCAAGAAAAAATGTCTTTTTTCAGGAAATAAAAAAGCTGACAGGAGTTAGGGGAGAAAATAGGGTTGCAGGGTCCATTTTGTAAAAACTTTTTCTTTAAGGTTTTACTGTAAAATTTCAGGTCATTGGCTTCAAGCAAACCACAATGCAGATGCATATTGTAATGAAGAATAATGGCATAGAAAAAGCCTGGAATAAACATATGCTTAGTATGCTAATGAGAAGAGACAAGGCAGAATAGACAGATGGGGGCAAAGTACAAAGAAATAGAATAACTCTAGGTATAGAAAAACAGAAATTGCTGGCACTGCTTTTCCCTAAAAAGCCCTTATGAGTAATGTATTTTGTGAAACAAAGAATTTATAGCTAAAAAGACATAACTTTTGGTTTTGTTGAAATCTCATATACCTATTATGAATACCACATTTCCTTATGATTACTTTTTTTTTAATCACATATTTTTCTCCTAGTGTTCAGGAGAAAATGATTTATTTTCTTCCACAATTTTTCCATCTTTATAACTTTACTTTGACACAACCCAGAATTGTCCAGAGAGCAGGATCAAATTTCATAGTTGAAGTTCCTGCTTCCATGGCAACCATAAGCCACCTTTTCCCTCCTCTGGATTACCTATCCTTTATCTTTTGCCTGTTTCCATCTGGCCATATGGAAGTACATCTTGGCCTCTGGCAATAATCAGCAGATAGGGTAAAATCAGGAAAAATCTGGATCACTGTCAAAGATGCCACAAATGGGCTTCCCAAGTCCACTAAATGATGGTCAACAAAGCTTTTCCAATTTCCAAGTGCAACCTTTCTTCTCCTCTCTCCTCTTCTCTCTGTCTCTCTCTATCTCTGTTTCTCTCTCTGTCTCTCTCTCTCTCTCCCTCTCCCTTTTCTTCTTCCTATTCTTCTTCCTCTCCCTCTCCCTCCTCCTCTCTCCTTCACTCTTTCTTTCCTCCTCTGTCTCTCTCCCTTCCCCCTGTTTCTTATTCTTTGTCTTAAAACAAACCTCTTTAATTGTGTAAAACCCATAGTGCTCCTCTCATAGCTCTTTGTAAAAATCCTTGGCTCAGTTGGTTCTTCTAAGGAGAACAAGTTCATAGGATTTGTCTTTCAGACACTTAGCTTAATTTTAAATCATCTCATAGGCATAGTCATAAGGAAACTGATCAAAATGATATAGAAGATTCAGTGCAAATCCATCAGTATTCCTGGCCAAAACAACAACAAAACTCCAAGTCCGTACTTTTTTAATGCTAGGCAATAAATTAATTCTTGCTTTAAATGCAAGCACATTGCTATTTAACAAGCCAGTCTTTCTTGATATTGTGTTCATGATCCCAACTTTAAAGCTGCAAGAAATGAGACCTTGAGAAGTCATGCAAAGTGACCTTCTTAAGATAAAAAAAAATTATAGGAGAGAGAATAAAAACTATATCTCATCTTAGAAAATTCTGCTGAAATTTATATGTTGAAAATAAAATTAAAATATAAATATTTGCTTTTTATTTTCTCCAGTAAATATGAAGTGCCTATTATGTGCAAAGCTTTATAGTAGACATTGGGAAGGGCCCAAAATTTATGTAAGGGTGGTGTTTGTTTTCACCAAACTTAAAATATAATAAGGATAAAAGCTACAAATAAAATAATTATAACATTCCATGTTAAAAGCTAATATTTATGTAGCATTTTAAGGCTTCTAAAGTACTTTTCAGTACAGTATCTCTTTTAATTTTCACAATAATTCTATGAAATAAGTGCTATTATGATGCAAATTTTACAGATAAAGAAACTAAGGCAGAGATTAAGTGATTTGCCTAGGGTCACTCAATTGATAAGTGTTCCAACTTTGATAATCTATCAGATACTCCACTTAGTATTTCTAATAAAGAAAGATGAAGTGAAATGGAGAAAGTTATTACTAACAAAGTGAATGAGGGTATAAATGAGGGAGAAAACTACCTTATGTGGTTAAAAAAATCTAACATTTACTCATATGTTTCTCACATTTGATTTCAAGACCTTGGTTATTTAGCCTAGAGAAAACCAGAATTTTGTTTAAAAGATGATTTGAGAGGTAATAAACATATATTTAAATGTAGTTGTAAGGCGTGTCTATTTTTGCACTTATGGTAAGTTGGATGGCATTTATCACTGTGAAAAGTCTGAAGCTTTGTGATGTGACTAATTTTATAACTGAAATTTATTTTTATGTAAGGCACAGAAAATTTGTTTAAAAGAATGTGAGTTCCTATGATTATTTTGTATGTGACCTGATTGTCTGAATTACTTAGTTGGATAATTGTATCAAATTCTGAAAAATTCAAGTTTATAGTAGAAGTTAGGTTATAAATTGTTGAGGTAGGAGAAGTATAATTAGGGTAAGTTTTGCCCAAGGGCACTGATATGGGGGAGAGTGCTTCTTTCCCTAGAAGTCTCCTACTTCTGTCCTAGACATTCTGATTGATGTTGATTCAGAGGTTCCTAGACCTGTTCCTAATTTACTGGCATGGGCCAAAGCAGGGGCAGGGGCCAGGGCTGGGGCTGCACTGGCATAGTCTGCACCTGAGTTCCCACCCTGGTTCCACAGATCTTTTCTGCTGACCTTCTAAGTTGTCTTTGGATGGAAAATGTTGTACTCCATCTTTTGGGGTGTTTAAATGCTCTAAAATTTGCTTAGCATCATTATTTACAGTAATTTGGATTAGTTTTGGGGAGAGGTTGGACAAATTTCTGCTTTTACCCTGCCTTCTTGGCCATTATTCTGTGTTTGGTATTCTTAACATCAATCAATTTCACTTAATAAAATTTGACTGCATCATAAAGTTTTAACTTTAATAGCCAGCTACTATAATGCAGAAAGATATTACACATCTTAAAACTACATATAAGCAACTATATCTCTATATAATTTTTAACCTCTCCAAATGCCCCAAAACAAAATTCTAGTTATTTCTAGATTAACTAATCAAATCCATTCATTTGAAATAAGATGTAAGAAATACATGTTAAAGTTGGGCTTAAATGACATATATAGTATATGTAGTATACTATATTACATATACTATAGTAGTATAACTGCAATTTGAAGGTAGGACTTCTGACTTCAAATCTATAAACATTCCTATTAGACCATGGTATAGCTTTCTATTCAAGTAGATTTGGTTTTATGCATTAAACTGTGTTTTAGATAATTACTTCTCCCATGCACACCAAAATGAGAATTTTTTTGGCCTTTTATATAACTGAATGAATATTTAAAGATTCTCTGAGTAGGTCAACTTGAGTTTGGAAATTTTTCTGTGTCAACATCATCTGTTTTTCTTCTTTAATAATCTAAGAGGGAGGATTTGGTTGGTAGTGTGAAGGACTAGACTTCTTGTCTACTGCAGTGTCATTTGTTTTCTGTTTTGTTAAAACTTTTTTGTTGATATTCTGTTTTCTGAGAAAAGAAAATACTTTGGAACTAATCTCCAAGGTTGCCTTTCTCTTCTCAAAAGATAAGATAAGATATTCAGTCTAGGAACATATTGAACCCTTTTCAGGGTCTCTAAATAAAATGTAGTATTTCAGCAATAGGACACATGCATTTGTACTTTATAGAATCATAGGCTATAAGAGGTAATTTTGTGTTTTCAATAGCCTTCAAACTGGACCACATTAAAACTTTCTGAGACTGATGACAGAAGATATCATGTTTAGAAATAAAATGGAAAAGAACATCATCCCTCTCTAAAGGATACATTTTCTTCCTATCCCAAAATAGCATTTTTCTTCTTACCCCCTACTCATACATTATTCATTCTCTTTTCCTGACAGAAGCTTTGACACTTGATATTACTCACTAAACTTCATTTATCCTCTTACATCAGAAGGGAATGCTGTAAAAGATATGAGAAGTAATGGAGGACAACTTGGAAACTAGAGTGCCAATTCTTAGTCCTACCCAGAATGTTCAAGATGGCTTTACACACGTGTTTATTCCCTTGGTTCATTCCTCTGAGGCTCTCTGTTATAGTTCATTTCTGACTGAATGTACTATTGTCAATTCAAGCTGAAAAAGGGTCAGAATAGATCTGCTCATTTTTTTCCCCTTGATTGTTTCTCATGTTCAATTGCCCTGGCACAGTAGGAAAAAGCCATGGTTTCTCTGAAACTGAAGCAAGGAATTTTAATGCAAAGTTCAAAATAACTGTGCTTTATGCTTGACATCTAAAAATTATAAAATCTTGTTGATTCTTCCTTTAAAGGAATTCCTATATCTGATTATTTCTAACTATTCCTGCCAACATGGCTGCTTTTTTCAATTATGTATGAATCCTATTGTAAATCCCAATCAGCATTCTTTCATTATTGTCTACCCCACTCTCTCCAGTTTGCCCTCATTTCTGTTGCCATAGATTTTTTTTTACTGGTTGCTTTGACCAGGCCTTTAAACTCCAATGAATCATTTCCCCCTCCCTTAGGTCATTGAAAACATTTTCATTCTGTGCTACATAGGCTTTCTCTGTGTATCCTGGAATAGTGTGGAATGGTTGGGAAAAATATTGGAGATATCAGTTTTATCATCTATAAAATATAGATAATAATATTTGAAAAGTATCTCATGAGATTGAAGTGAAGTTGAAAATTATATACGGTAGGTGAAAATATCTTGTAATCTGAAAGCATTATTCTAATGCTTTAAGAATAAAACTATGTTTTAGACAGTCCCACAGGGGACCTAGTACTCAAAGTAGCTTTTCTTGCTCATCTAATCCCACTTCCAAGTCTTTTCCATAGTGTTATCATATGCTTTAATCTTCTTAGTAGCCAAACAACTTTTATTCATAATGCAAATATGTCTTGTAGTCAGGTTCTGTAAGAAGCATTTTTGTATCAATAAATCAAGTCAAAAAGCATTTATTAAGCACTTGCCAATTCTAGGCCTTGTGTTAAATGCTGAGGATATAAAGAAAAAGCAACACCAGTCTTTGTCCTCAAGGAGCTCATATTTTAATGGGGGAGATGAATAAAGAGCTGACACTTTCTTCTTGCTTTATTCATTTTGCATTTGAAAGTTACATGGCTACTTGCCCCAATTTCTACCTCATTATTTACTAACATTTTCCTGTGTCCCTAAAATATACTTATTCATCATTTAATATATAGACATGTCACCATAGTTTAGTATATATATTTTGCTATATTTTACAAATACTTCAAAGCTTAAGAATGCATGTTTTATCCAAATTCTGCACAGGGAATCTACCTGATGTATTTCTTATATATCTCTTGATATTTAGTCTAGCATATGGTTTTTCTGGGGAATGATCTGTTTTTCCAACTATATATCTTGATTCACTTTTTTTGGTTGTTTATGTTTGATATACTTTATCCTACTTCATATGCATCTTTATTAATGTAGCTTTAAAAAATGTTAAGGTTTCTGCTAGCAGGGTTTTTTCTGTAGTCTTTGTTTAATACCATTCCATACTCATGTACAGAAATTCCTTTTTTAAGATTTCTTTTTTTTGGGGGGGGAGACAGTTATTTGTTTTTTTTCTGAATAAATTTCTTCATGCTAAGAACAGCTCCTTTTACATAGCCTATTAGAAACATTTTTAGCTAATAAGAACTTTTGCTTTGTAAATTGCCAGTTGTTTAATTTATAATTAAGATATTAAAACAATAAGGTGAAATGTTTTACTGACTTTTCTTTTTAAAAGTAGGTGTGTCTGAAAATATATTTTTTTTTGCTTTGAATTCCTGCCCCACCTTCGGTGCCTGAATGACTAGAGGTTCAAACTGGGGATTATAGCCTTATGTGCTTTAGGTAGTAATTTAATTACCTAATTCCAATGTGCAATATGCTGAATTTTATTGACTTGGCATATCACAACTGTTAATGAGCTACATCTTGTACCAGATTAAAAATTTTAAAAATAAGAAAATGATTAAATTGGATTGAACTTATTTAAACACATCAGTTTGATAAAATATTTGAGCTTAATTTATGAAGAGAGTATATTTTTAATTGTTTTAATTTAAGATGAGTAAGTAATTCCTTTGCTTGGCAGGAGCACCTCAATAGCATCCTTTTGGCCGATAGAGAAGGACGTCATTATCTCTTCCTATTTTAGTCAAATTAATGAGCATTTTTATCCCCATGAATTAGATATATACTTTTTAAACTTGGCCAGTGTCTTAAAATCCTGATATTTGTTCTATATCTTATGATGGCTTCTTAATAAGTAACATTTAAGAAATTCCCTATCATAAGAGGCAGCATAGTATGGCAGAAAGAGAACTAGATTTATATTCAGAAGAGCTGGGTTCATAACCTATCTCTGTCACTAACTCTTAAGTCTTTGGACAAATCACGTAATTTCTTGGACCCCAGCTTCCTTATCTGTAAAATGGAGGAGTTGTATGAGATGACTTTTAAGGTCTCTTATAGTTTTAAGTATGTGACCTTTTGTTGTATAATAGCCCCTTGCATTTTGTAATATCATAACTTTAAAGTTCTATAGAACTGTAAAATGTAATCTTGGAGATTTAATCATAAATACTGATTTTCTTTCAATATTTTTTTTGTTAATACAGAAATATATATGGCAGAGTTTTTAGTGTTGGGGGAAAGGTAATTTATGAATAGATTTCTAGTTCTATGAATATGGATGGGAAAATATACATATTTTCTTTAACCTCTAACAGAAATGTAGAACTTCCTTCAAATATTTTAAAACATTATTTGGAAAATGGATTCATAGGATTTACTAGACCATTAAAAGGCTTTATAACTCAAGTTAAAACTGGTATACAGAAGGTCCAGTAAATAAATCCTGTCTACCAATGTAACCTGTAAATTCTACAACTTTTAGTCTCAATAACGTCCATGAAATTGGGTATATAAGGTCCCATGGAAAAGAGACCCTAAGATACTGTTCCATAAGGAGTGTCTTCAAGTGAGAAAAGCATCCAAGAGTTCTTGTTACTATCTACTTTGTGTCTTTCAACTCCTACTGGTTCCAATCTGCCATCTGAGGGAAGGAGGTAAGGAATCTGATCAGGTATTTTTCTTCTGCGCTAAAGGAATTCCTCCATCCCAAAGCAATGACTTTCATCAGAGCCTACACAGGGTAACTAACTTTTCCTTCTTCTTGACAGTCCAGTCTACCATTTAGGTTTAGGAGAACTTCTGATGCAAAGGAACAACCTACCTTTTGATATCAGGCCTTCCATCTTCTGCTGTATCTTGAAGAAAGAGGAAGAGGAAAGTTAGTGGGTAAAAGGAATTTTTTTCCCCTACTATGCAGATTTGTGTTTAGTTCCTGCTGTGCTCTTTTCTTGCCTGATCTCTACTTGTCAGAGGAGAAAAGGAATAGTGAAGCAAGTTTTATCCGAGCATCTGTGTCGCTTCTATCTCATGATGCACTTGCCTTCAGCTTGATCTACAACCTTCTCTGAGAAGAGTATTGCCCATCACTTAAAGATGAACATTCGTATAACTAGTCATACCCTTCATATCTATCCCTTACCATTCAGTTCCTCATTCTCATGCCCTTCAACCTTTCCTCCCTGAAATTTCAATTAAACATCTCCCAACTCTTCCATCATGCTCTTTGGAATTCCTGTTCCATGAACAATAAACTTCCCTTCATTCTTAAATGTTTCCTCTCCCATTCTTTTCATTTACTAGCTGTTACTAAAATGTGGACTCCTCTAGAAGACACAGCCTCCTTGGAACACTCTTTCTAATACTGGCTCATTCTGTTTGGCTCACTGATCAGGGAGAAGGAATTGGAATACTCCTGGATTCTTATCACCACTTCTAGATTTTTCCCCTTCCTTTATTATTCAGTAACTTTTCTTCCTTTGAGCTTCATACTATTCATAGCTACCATCTAGTCAAAATCCTGGTAGCTGTTGTCTACAGACCTCCATGTCACTCCCCTTTCTTTCTTGGGTTACTTGAGATTGGGAAGAGGCAGTTTGCACATAGCACTCACCAACCATCTAGTTATATAGAACAAAGTCTTAGGGAAAAACTATGTTTTAGAGTTTAAATGACTTGATCAGGATCACAGGGAAATATGCATGAAAAACCAAGACTATATAAAATAACCACACTAATAACATATAAAGAGGTCATACAAATCAAAAGGAAATATCACAGCAAATTTATAGATTTATAGAACCTTTGAATAAAAGCAATTATTTTCCAAATTTGATAAGGACAGGAATATATTCTTTGTAATTAATTTTGTTAAAAAATAAACTTGTCAATATTTTATTATCAAAATCATCCTTGAAGATAATCTGAGCAAGTAGAAATGTGATGGAGGTGGGGCAGGGCAGAGCCAACATAGTGGATTAAAGGCAGCTCTCTTAACATACCTCACTAATTTAAAAAACAAAACTTCAAATCCAATTTTGTAATGACAAAGTCAACAAAAGGTCACACATAAAAAAAATTTAGGAGTCCACAGGAGAAGTCATAAAGGATTGAATAAGTTTAAACTGTTCACATAGACTTTAAACTTTGGGCACTACCCTTCCCCCACCAGGTGAGCTGAACCAAATTTTAATATAAAAATTAAAGTCAAGAAATAGGTGGAAAAAAATAAGTAAACAGCACAACATCAATAGAAGAACTTGAACATAAAAATCTATCATGGTGTCAGAGAAGACCAAGACAAAAATCCAGAGAAAGATGATAATAATAAAACAGTTACAACCAAAGCCTCAAAGAAAAATGCTAATGGGATACAACACCAATAAGAATTCCTTTTTAAAAAAAAATTAAAGCTCTTTATTTGCAAAACATATGCATGGGTAAATTTTCAACATTGACTCTTGCAAAACTTTCTGTTTCACAATTTTCCCTCCTTCCTCACCTTCTTCCCTAGATGGCAGGTAGTTCAATACATGTTAACTATGTTAAAATATATGATAAATCCAATATACGTATACACATTTATACAATTATCTTCCTCCACAAGAAAAATCAGATATAGAAAGAAAAAAAAACCTGAGAAGGAAAACAATATGCCAGAAAACATCAACAGAAAGCATGAAAATGCTATGTTGTGGTTCACAGTAGTTCCCACAGAACTCTCTGGATGTATATGGCTTTCTTTGTGTGGAAAGTGTTTTGTAGTTTTGTTTTGTATAGTTTCTGACTTTCCTTTGGCAGATAGATTCCAAAATATTTTATACTATCAACAGTTATTTTGAGTGAAATTTCTTTTTGTATCTCTTGCTGCTGAATTTGTTGGTAATATATAAAAATGCTGCTGATTTATGTGGATTTATTTGTATCCTGCAAATTTGCTAAAGTTGTGAATTGTTTCTAATAGTTTTTTAGTTGAGTCTCCAAGGTTCTCTAAGTACCATCACATCATCTGCAAAGAATGATAATTTGGTTTCCTCATGAGCTACTCTAATTCCTTTAATCTCTTTTACTTTTCTTATTGCCAAAGCTAGCATTTCTAATACAATATTGAATAATAATATGATACTGGGTTGCCTTGTTTCACTCCTGATCTTATTGGGAAAGGTTCTAGTTTGTCCCTATTACGTATGATGCTTGCTCATTTTAAATAGATGCTACTGATCATTTTAAGTACATTATTCCTATACAATCTAGTGTTTTTAATAGTTATTGTTTTTGGATTTTATCAAATGATTTTTCTGCATCTATTGAAATAATCATATGATTTTTGTAAGTTTGATTATTAGTATATATGATTATGCTGATAGTTTTCCTAATATTGAACCATCCCTGCATTCCTGGTATAAATCCTACTTGGTCATGGTGTATTATCCTGGGGATGACTTTCTGTAATCTCGTTGCTAATATTTTATTTAAGATCTTTGCATCAATATTCATTAGGGAAATTGGTATAGTTTTCTTTCTCTGTTTTCTCCCTACTTGGTTTACCTATCAGCACCACATCTGTATCATAGAAGGAATTTGGTAGGACACCTTCTTGCCCTATTTTTTCAAATAGTTTATATAGTATTGGAATTAATTGTTTTTTGAATGTTTGGTAGAATTCACATTTAAATCCATCTGGCCCTGAAGATTTTTTTCTTAGGGAGTTGATTAACAACTTGTTCTATTTCTTTTTCTAAAATGAGGCTATTTAAATAATTTAATTCTTCTTTTGTTAATCTGGGAAGTTTCTATTTTTGTAGATATTCCTCCATTTCATTTAGTTTATCAAATTTATTGGCATATAGTTGGGCAAAGTAACTCCCAATTATTGCTCTAATTTCCTCTTCATTGGTGAAAAATTCTCCCTTTTCATTTCTGAAACTAACAATTTTATTTTCCTCTTTCCTTTTTCTAATCAAATTAACTAAAGGTTTATCTATTTTTTTTGTTTTTTTCATAAAACCAACTCTTAATTTTATTTATTAATTCTATAGTT
>JAJPUD010008068.1:40180-62159 GCA_023553655.1 Myrmecobius fasciatus
TCTTTCATGATTTCCTGGAAGATAGCATCAAGGTTCTTTTTTTCATCATGATCTTCAGGGAGTCCAGTAATCCTTAAATTGTCTCTCCTGGATCTGTTTTCCAAGTCAGTTGTTTTTCCTAGGAGATATTTCATATTTTCTTCTATCAGTTGTTTTTCCTAGGAGATATTTTATATTTTCTTCTATTTTTTCATTGTTTTGTTTTTGTTTGACTGATTCTTGAAGTTTTATTGAGTCATTCATTTCAATTTGTTCAATTTTAATTTTTAAGGTATTATTTTTTCAGTTATCTTTTTTAGCTCCTTTTGTAACTGGCCAATTAAATTTTTTGGTTCATTGCATTCTTTTTCCATTTTGCCAATTTTATTTTTCAGTGAATTGTTATCTTTTTCCAATTCACAATTTTTATTTTCTAGTGAGGTGGTGACTTTTTCCAATTCACCAATTTTGTTTTGCAGTGAATTGTTGTCTTTTACCAATTCACTATTTTTATTTTCTAGTGAGTTGGTGACTTTTCCCAATTCACCAATTTTGTTTTTCAGTGAATTGTTTTCTTTTACCAATTCAGTATTTTTATTTTCCAGTGACTTGGCGACTTTTTCCAGTTCACCAGACTTATTTTCCAGTTTTTCACATCTCTGTTGCAGGGCGATATTTCTGTCTTGCACTGCTCTCAATTTATTTCCCCAATCTTCTTCTACCTCTCTTTTGAGATTCTTTATGCAATCTTCCACGTAAGCCTTCTGAAAAGGAGATCAACTTACGTCCACCTTTGTGGCTTTATCTGGTATTATTTTCAGAATCTCAGGATATGGGGACTTCTCTAGTTTCTCTCTGTAAAAGCTATCTATGGTGAGAGCTCTCTTCTTCTTGCTCATGATTTTCAGCTGAGGTATCAGTCACCAGCAGGGAATTGTGCAGCAGCAATTTCAATTTGCTCTGGGGCAGTTTGACGAGTTGACTTCCGGTCTGGGGCTGATCTGGCTAGATCCGCACTAGGACCATACTTTCAGCTGCTCTCAATCCACCCCTTATCAAAGGTAGACCTGCCAAAGCACCTGACCGCAAGCAGAGCAAAGTGGCCCAAGCCTCTCCCAGGGACTTCCTGGCAGCCTAAAATCTTCTGGTCCTTCCCAGCCCCGGACTTGCACCCCAGCTGCACACTGGTGTGTGAGTGCTGGGAGCTGCTCGATCCCCTGCCCTTCTAAAACTGACCTCAGGAGTTCTTTCAAAGTAGATATTTGATAGAAGTGTGTTGTAGTCCAAGTGTTTGGTGGAGCCCTCACTCCAGAACCAATTCGGAGGCTCAATTTGTCTGGGTCTGAGGGAAGGTCTTAGGAACTCACAGAGGATGCTGTCTGCAGTTCGCCATCTTGGCTCCGCCCCACAAAAAGTAAACATGAAAGAAAAATCATAATGTATTCAGTAAGCTTAAAGTGTTCACATTCTTATATGGAAAGATAATTTATGTAATTCCAAATAATTTTCTCAATATTGGAGTAGCTCAAAGGAAATTTACATAGATAGAGAATATGGATGTGAGTCAATTATGTTAGTAAAAATATTTCCCACCCCCCAAAGTGAAGAGGTGAGAAAGAAGGATGCATTGGGAAAAGAGAAAAGAGGTAGAATGAGGAAAAATTTTCTCACATAAGAGGTGTGCAAGAAAGAGCTTTACCTGTGAAAGGGTTTGTATGGTAGGAAATATTTGAACCTCGGTCTCATTGGAATTGGCTCAAAGAGGGATTATATACATGTATATATTTATTTTTCTGTATCTACTTCCCCCTTCCACTCCATCCCCATGCTAAGTTGGGTATAGAAATCTTTCTTACCCAGTTGAGAAATAGGAGGGGAGGGGAGTTAGAGAAAGATTGGTAAAGGCAGGGTAGATTAAGGGAGGCAATGGTTAGAAGCAAAATAGATATTCAAGCATAAAAGATAGGATAAAAGAAGAGAGAAAAGAGTAAATAGAAGAAAAAGAGATGATATGAAATACATACTTAATAATCATAATTGTAAATGTGAATGGGATAAACTCACCCATAAAATGGAAGCTGCTAACAGAATAGATTAGAAATTAGAATTCAAAGTCATATTATTTATAAGAAACACATTTGAAACAGAAAGAAATAGAAAAGGCTGGAATAGAATCTAATATGCTTCAAGTGAAGTTAAAAAAAGGCAGAATTAGCAATCATGATCTCATAAAAGCAAAAGCAAAGATAGATTTAAGTAAAAGAGACAATTAGGGAAGTTACATTTTAATAAAAGATAACATAGACAATGAAGTAATATAAAAATCATAGCAAGTATCTCTGATAATATGGGTGTGTGTATACACACACACATATATGCACATATACACAAACACACATAAAAGAAAGAGAGAGAGAATTGAGTCAAATTTATAAAAATAGAGCTATTTCCCTATGGTTAAATAATCAAAGTCTCTTTGAATGGGCAGTTTTAGAAGAAATGAAGCTATCTTTAGCCATGTGAAAAAAATCTTCTAAATAAATAATTGGTTAGAGAAAAATAAATTAATACAACTCTGAAGTACCATTTTACACCTATCAGAAATGACAAATGCTAGAGGGGATGATAGAAAATATACACATTAATGAATTGTTGGAATAGTAACTTTTTTCAACCATTCTGGAAAACAATTTGGAAGTACACCTGAAGGAATATAAATTGCATATCCTTTCACCAAGAAATACCACTAATAGGTCTGAATCCCAAAGAAATTATAGAAAAAGGAAAAGGACCCATATGTACAAAAATATTCATAACAGCTCTTTGTGGTGGCAAAAAATTCAAAATTGAAAGGATACCCATAAAGTGGGAAATGACTAAATAAGTTGTAGTATATGATTTTGTTGGAATACTATTATCTATAAGAAATGATGAGGAGGTTGTTTCAGAAAAACATGACATATAAACTGATACAAAGTGAGGTGAGAAGAACTGGGAGATCATTTTACAGTCACACCAATGTTGGAATGTTGATCAATTTTGAAACACTTGGCTATACTGAATAGTTCAGTGAGTGATTCAAAATTGTCCAAAGGAATCATGATGAAAAAAATTCTGTCCACCTCCAGACAAAGAACTGTTGAAGTCTGAGTGCAAATAGAAGTATTTTTTTCTCACTCTAGTTTTTGGACAATGTGGCTAGTATAGAAATATGTTTTGCATATTATCACATATATAATTGATATTATATTGCTTCCTGATTGGGGAAGAAAAAGCATGAGGGAGGTAGAGAATTTGGAACTCAAAATGTAAGAAGTATGTTAAAAAGAATAGACAACCTGGGACCAGATAATTTCAAAATCTTATTGTTATTATCATTTGAACATTGGTCAATCTAAATTATTCTTAGTGTCTTGGGTTGTGATTATTTATTAACTTAGTGCTTTGTGTTGTTAATGCAGTGTTCATGAATTGACTCCAATACATATTGGCCAATAGCATAATTCTGTTTCATGGTTCCAATATTCCTGGATATACAAAAATTCCATGAGACTTTGCAGATAAATTAGCACGATAGATTACATATTAAAGAGAATCCTTTGTGGGCAATAGGTCTGCATGTACATTTAACTATGTGTGTATGCAAAATCTTATATGTCTTTAGCTGGTAGAATTACCAAACTTAACATTTGGTTAATTAGAATATTTAGTTAAAGTAGGAAACCAACAGTGAATAAATGAATGAATGAATGTATAAATAGAAAGATTTTTTTATACACTCATTTTGTGCCAAAAATCGTATGAAGTACCAGATATATAAATATAAAAATGAAAAAAGTCCTTGCTCTCAAGGAGCTTACATTTTAATGGGAGACAGCACATATAGGAGAATGGTGGCTAGGAAAGAATATTTCAGTTTTTAAAGTTATAATGGTAAATGGAGCCACAGGGGAATAAATTGGCATGCCTTTTCCAGTAGCAGTGATAGAGTGATTTGATTAGTTTCCGAACTGGAAAAGTAAGGAGTTGGGACATACATCATCAAAGCAATTAATTAGAATGCAGCCAGAGAATAAAGTGAAGCATGGTTGGAGATTAGATCTGGTAGGCCAGTAAGGTAATCATAAATCAGGAAAATGGGGCCCACAGAGGAAGAGATGTAGGGCTAAAAGGATGAAATCTTCTAGAGGCTGGTTTTTTGTTTGGATGACAAGGTGGCTAGTGATTGAATTGGCAGAGGGCTATGGGATGACAAATTGCCTTATACTAGTGATTATTCTCCAGATCTGTTCCACTGTGACTCACTTGACTTTCTTTTCTCCTATCCACCTCAGTACTGTCCCTCAGAGACTTTCCATGAAATGGTATGTTGGGATCTCTTTTCCAAGAGGTCTGCAATCTTTTCTTGTTTTTTTGAAACTAAATTTTTGGGAGTCTATCAATGTTTCTCATTCTGAGTATGTTTTGTAATCCTTGAACCAGATGACATCTGTTAATTAAACTTTCATTGTGTATATTTAAAGAACACATATATTTAGGAAAATTAAGTAATTTTTGCTTGAACCTTTCCACTGAAAATGAAATTTATTTTTTGTTGTTCTAGCCCTTCTATTTATGGAGTCCATTCTCATTAATTAGACATCCATAGATGTAATCCCTACCTTGTAGTGTCTTCTTCAAAGGTCCCAATTTAAATGCTCTGTTTTTTTCTCATTTCTTCAAAAAAGCCACAATACAGCAACAACAAAAACCCAAGTCACCTCTGAGTTCCCTTTATGTATCTGTGTAACCGAGGAAACACTACAATATGAATCAAGTTATAAACATGTTACAACTTCTGAGAGTACAGAAATTGTCAAAATTCTTAAAAATAAAATAAAACTCTTAAAAAATAAAAGTAACCCACTGGTGTGTTTTGCAATTATTTTGAGAATATCTGGCATATAATTTATGTTCAGAAAAGTTCAATGCATCATTTGAAGAAAAAAAAACTTCAATTAAATTCTATAGGTTTATTGAATCTTTATTATCTGCAAAACATTGTTGTAGGTGTTGAGGGGAATTCAGAGATGAATAAAAACTAGGTGTTCTCGCCTTTTAGGAATTTATAATTTGGGAATATGATGGTCAGGGAGGTTGAGGCTTATTAGAATATATACATAAATAAATATAATACAAAGCAGAGTATGAAAGCACCTGAGAGAAGCACAAAAAACTTAGAGTTAAGTAGGGAGGCATCATTTCTGAAAGGGGAATCATGGAGGGCTACACAGAGGAACTGATATTTGAGTTGGGTCTTACAAAATAGTTAGGATTGCATTAGTCATGATATAAAGGGAAGACATGATATAATGCAGGAAGGTCCTCATCAGCTCTCTCCAGGACTACTAAGTAAGCTTTTAATTCATTGTCCTTCAAGTCTCTTTTCCATTTCATCATTCACAAAGCTGCCAATTTGCATTTCTTTTTTCTAATCATTTATTTATTTTCAACATTCATTTTAAAAAGAATGACAGTCACTTTAAAATGAATTTTAAATTTAAGTTTATAACATTTAATTTAAAAAAATCATTTAAAATGAATTTTTAAAAATTGAATTCTGAAATTGTCTCCCTTCTTATCTCTCCCCCATCCATTGAAAAGACAAGCAATATGATATTAATTATACATATGAAGTCATGCAAAACATTTTTTCATAATCTTCATGTTCCAAAAAAAAGAAAAAACAAGAAGCAAGAAACAAAGAAACTTTTTTTTTTTAAAGCATCTAATCTTCCTTTAGAGTTTATCAATTCTTTCTCTGGAGGTGTTACATTTTTTTATCTTGGGTCTCTTGGAATTGTCTTGGATCAGTCTTAATCAGAGTAGCTAAGCCTTTCATAGCTGATCATTCTTACAATGTTGTTTCTGTGTCTAATGTTCTCCTGAGAAAGAGAGAGAGAGAGAGAGAGAGAGAGAGAGAGAGAGAGAGAGAGAGAGAGAGAGAGAGAGAGAGAGGTATTAGCAGTATGTCCTTGGGCAAATTACTTAACACTATTTGCCTCAGTTCCTCATCTATAAAAATGAACTAGAGAGGAAAATGGCAAACCATTCCAATATATTTGCCAAGAAAACCTAAAACAGAATTGCAAAGATTCAGACATACTGAAACAACTAAACAACAAAAGTACAGGGCAGTATACTAATTGTTTGTAGGACAACTTTTAGAGAAAGAATTCTATTGTGTTGTTTGGAAAAGGCACCTAATTTTTGAGTCTCAGTTTGGCTGTCTGTAGAATGAGAGGACTTGACTTCTAGCTTCAGTCTTTGATGTGTTCATGTAAGTGGAAAACTCAATATGCATTTTATTCTAGTGAGATTTTTTCAGAAATACATACATTTGGGGGCAGAGCCAAGATGGTGAAGAGAAGATAGTTCTTTGTCTGAGTTTGTCCTAACTTCCCTCAGATCAACACCAGATCAAGCCTCTGAACTGGGTTTAGAGTGACACAAACATTTGGAGTATAACAAATTTCCAGTAGAAGGGTATTTTGGAAGATTTATAGAAAAGGTCTGTTTTAATCCAGGAGGTGGTCAAGCACAGGTGCAGCACAGGGACTTAGGGTCATATAGTGTGCCTGTACTGGGGAATGTACAGGAAAGCTCTTAGCCAAAATACAATAGCATCAGTCACTCTGTCCTGGTTCAGAAGCCAGTGGATCAGCAGATTAGCTGTGAGAGATCCAATGCAAATAAAA
This sequence comes from Myrmecobius fasciatus, assembly GCA_023553655.1. NCBI lineage: Eukaryota > Metazoa > Chordata > Mammalia > Dasyuromorphia > Myrmecobiidae > Myrmecobius > Myrmecobius fasciatus. Next base: position 46,897 of record JAJPUD010008068.1, read on the forward strand.
AGGCAATTAGTGAGCTCCTGAACCCCAGAATAATGTGGGATTTGGCCATGCCCACCCAGCACAGGGATGAAGTTGGCAGCACTGACCCCAGGGCAGCATGAAGCTGCTGTCACCTATAGAGGAAGCTTGGGACAATTTCCTCTTTGCCCTAAGAGCAGATTTCAACCTTTAAAAATGAACAAAAATGACCATAGATAGTTTTTTATGTAGATGGAGAAAAACAAATTTCAAATCCTGAGGGCATTAAAGGCAAATCATCTCCAGATGAAACCCCAAAGAGGGATTTGAGTTGTTCTCTATCTCACATGGCTCTCTTGGAAGAATTCAGAAAGGATCTTAAAAGAGAGTTAGAAGACAAATGGGGAAAGGAAATGAACACTTTGCAGCAGAGTTTGGAAAAGGAAAAACAGAAATTATCTGAAGAAAACTCCTTTAAAAATAGATATAGAGAAATGGAAAAAGCATATAACTCCTTACAAAATAGATTTGACAAAATAGAAAAAGAAACCTCATTAAAAACCGAATTTGTGAAATGGGAAAGAAATCCAATGAACAAAACAACTTATTTAAAAGTTCAATTGGCTAAATGCAAAAGGAGATAAAAAAACTAACTGAAGAAAATAATTCACTAAAAATTAGAATTGAACATATGGAAGTGAATGATTCAATGAAACATCAAGAATTAGTCTAACAAAATAAAAAAAAGAAAAAAATAAAAGAAAATGTGAAATACCTCATTGGAAAAACAACTTACATAAAATAGATTTAGAAGAGACAATCTAAGAATAATTGGACTTCCTGAAAACCATGATAAAATAAAGTGCCTAGACAACATCTTTCAGGAAATCATCAAGGAAAACTGCCCCGATATCTTAGAACTGGAGGGTAAAATAGCCATTCAAAGAATTCACCTCCTGAAAGAGACCTCAAAATGAAAACTCCAAGGAATATCATAGCTAAATTTCAGAATTATCAGATTAAGGAGAAAATATTGCAAGTGGGCAAAAAGAAACAATTCATATATTGAGGAGCCACAATCAGTAATATCCAAGATCTAGCAGCTTCCATTGTAAAGCAATGAAAGGCCTGGAATATGATATTCTGAAGGGCAAAGAAATTTGAATTGCACCCAAGAATCAATTATCCAGCAAAATTAAGCATTATCTTTTAGGGGAAAAGATGGACATTCAGTGAAACAGGTAAATTTCATTTATTTCTGTTAAAAAGACCAAAGCTGAACAGAAAATTTGATCTCTAAATTCAGAACTCAAGAGAAGCATAAAAAGGTAAAAAAAAAAAAGAAAAAAATAACTTTCTTTTAAAAATTAAAAATTTCACATCCCTATATGGAAAAAATATGTTTAATGCTTATGAACTGTATCTCTGATACTGGTATACTTAGTGGATATAGGTATAATTTGATTTTATTGTGATGATATAAAAAAGAAACCAGAGGTAGAAAGCGTATTGTGCTGGAAGAAGAGGAAAGGGAAAGTAAAATGGGGTAAATTACATCTCATGAAGAGGCATTAAGTCACTGTAATAGGTCATCAAAACCTATTACAATTGAGGGAAAGAAAGGATGGGAGTACACATTGGTTGAACCTTCTCTCATCGAATTTGGCTCAGAATATCAGATTTATTTAGCTTGCAGAGAAACTTGTCCCACCCTATAGTGAAGTAGGAGAGAAAAGGGGAAAGGAAAGAATATGGCTAATATAAAGGAAAACAGAAATAGAAGTGGAAAAGGGATAAGAAAGGGAAAGGGTCTGCAAAAATAGAGATAGTAGTCAGAAACAAAATTTAGGGGAGGAGGGCAAAGGGAAAAGGGAGAAAGGAAAAAGAAAAGTGCAATTTGGGGAAAACATGTTAGGAAATAGTTAGTAATTCTATGAATGTGAATGGGATGATCTCCCATAAAACAGAAGTGACTAGCAGACTGGATTAAAAGCCAGAATCCTACAATATGTTGTTTATAAGCAGAATGATACACAGAAAATAAAGGTAAAAGGCTGGAGCAGAATCTATTGTGCTTCAACTGAAGTAAGAAAAAAATCAGGGGTAGTGATTCTGATTTCAAATCAATAAAAAGCAAAAATAGATCTAATTAAAAGAGATAAGGAAGAAAACTACATTTTGCTAAAGGGTACCATAGATAATGAAGTAATATCAATACTAAACATATATGCACCAAGTGGTATAGCATCCACAGATTAAAGTTAAGTTAAAAGTTAAAAAGAGCCACAAGAGGAAATAGATAGCAAAACTATACTAGTGTGGGATCTCAACCTTGCTCTCTCAAAACTAGATAAATCAAACCAAAAAAAAAAAAATAAGAAAGAAGTTAAAGAGGTAAATCGAATTTTAGAAAAGTTAGGTATGATAGACCATTGGAGAAAATTGACAGACAGAAAGGAGTATACTTTTTTTTGGTGGTACATGGAACCTACACAAAATTGACCATGTATTAGGGCAAAAAAATCTCGAAGTTAAATGCATAAAGGCTTTTTATGACACATATGTGGTGTTGATACATAAACCAGGTAGGATCAAAACAGGGAAAGAAAATTATAGGCCAATTTTCCTAATGAATATTGATGCAAAAAATCTTAAATAAAATATTAGCAAAGAGATTATGTCATTATCCCCAAGATAATATAATATGAGGATTTATACCAACAATGCAGAGCTGGTTCAATATTAGGAAAGCTATTAAAATAATTGACTATATGAACAACCAAACTATCAAAAATCATATGATTGTCTCTCAGTAGATGCAGAAAAAGCATTTGACAAAATCTAACACCCATTCCTGTTGAAAACACTAGAGAGTATAGGAATAAATGGAGCTGTCCTTGAAATGATCAGTAGCATCTAATTAAAACCATCAGTAAGCGTCATATGTAATGGGGATAAACTAGAACCATTCCCAATAAAATCAGGGGTGAAACAAAGTTGCTCACTATCACCATTATTATTCAATATTCTATTAGAAATGTTAGTGTTAGCAATAAAAGAAGAAAAAGAAATTAAAAGAATTAGAGTAGAAGAAACAAAATTATCACTCTTTGTAGACGATATGATATACTTAGAGAATCCACTAAAAACTACTAGAAACAATTCACAACTTTAGCAAAGTTGCAGGATATGAAATAAATTCACATAAATCATCAGCATTTTTATATATTACCAACAATGTCTAGCAGCAAGTGATACAAAAAGAAATTCTATTTAAAATAATTATAGATAATATAAAACTTTTGGGGTCTACCTGCCAAGACAAAATCAGAAACTACATGAACACAATTACAAAACGCTTTCCATACAAATAAAGTCAGGTATTATCAATTGGAAAAATACCAAGTGCTCATGGGTAGACTGAGCTAATGACAATACTACCTAAATTAATCTAGTTATTCAGTGCTGTATCAATCAAACTCCCAAGAAAAGTATTTTACAGACCTAGAAAATATAATAACAAAGTTCATCTGGAAGACCAAAAGGTCAAGAATTTCAAGAGAATTAATAAAAAAAAAAAATAGAAAGAAAGTGGCCTAGCTGTACTAGACCTAAAACGTATTATAAAGCAGTGGTCATCAAAACTATTTGGTATCTTCTAAGAAATAGAGTAGTCAATCAGTGGAATAGCTTTGGTTAACGAAATACAATAGTCAATGATTATAACAATCTAGTGTTTGATAAATCCAAAGACCCCAGCTTCTGGAATAAGAACTCACATTTTTTTTTAATTAAAGCTTTTTATTTGCAAAACATATGCATAGGTAAATTTTCAACATTGACCCTTGCAAAGCTTTTTGTTACAAATTTTTTCCCTCCTACTCCCCACCCCCTCCCTAGATGGCAGGAAGTCTAATACATGTTAATTATGTTAAAATATTTGACAGATTGAATATGTGTATACATATTTATACAGTTATCTTGCTGCATAAGAAAAATTGGATCTACAGGAAAAACAAAACAAAACAAAACAAAAAAAACCTGAGAAGGAAAACATAATGCAAGCAAACATCAATACAGAGCGTGAAAATGTTATGTTGTGGTCCAGACTCAGATCCCACAGGCCTCTCCCTGGGTGTGTATGGCTTTCTTCATCACTGAACAACTGGAACTGGTTTGAAACATCTCATTGTTAAAGAGAACCATGTTCATCAGAATTGATCATCATATAGTCTTGTTGTTGCTGTGTACAATGATCTCCTGGTTCTGCTGATTTCGCTCAACATCAAAAAATTCACATTTTGGCAAATGTTCTTGGGAAAAATGGAAATTAGTATGGCAGAAACTAGGTATTGACTCACACCTAATACCCTATATGAAGATAAGGTTGAAATGGATTCATGATTTAAGCATAAAGAGTGATATTTTAAGTAAATTAGAAGAACAAAAAGTAGTCTACCTCTCAGATATGTGGAGAAGAAAGGAATTTGTGGCCAAAGAAGAACTAGAATACATTATGAAATGAAAAATGATTAATTTTGATTATATTTAGTTAAAAAGTCTTTGTACAAACAAAACTGATGCAGACAAGATTAGAAGGGAAGTAAACTGGAAAAACATTTTTATATTCAAAGGTTCTGATAAAGGCCTCATTTAAAAAATATAGAGAGAATTGACTCAAATTTATAAGAATTCAAGCCATGTTCTAATTGATAAATGGCCAAAGGAAATTTTCATATGAAGAAATTAAAAGCATTTATAGCCATATGAAAAAATGCTCTCAATCATTATTGATTAGAGAAATGAAAATTAAGACAACTCTGAGATACTATTACACACTGTCAGATTGGCTAAGATGACAGGAAAAGATAATAAATGTTGGAGGGGATGTGGGAAAACTGGGACATTAATACATTGTTGATGGAGTTGTGAACTGATCCAACCATTCTGGAGAGCATTTTGCAACTATACCCACAAGGCTATCACATTCTGCATACCCTTTGATCCAGCTGTGTCTCTGCTAAGCCTGTATTCCAGAAAAAGGGAAAAGGAACTATGTGTACAAAAATATAGCTGCCCTTTTTTCAAGGGGTAAGGAACTAGAAACTGTGTGGATGCCTATCAGTTGGAGAAAGGTTGAATAAGTTAGGGTATATGAATGTTATATGAAATGATAAACAGAATGATTTCAGAGAAGTCTGGAGAGATTTACATGAACTGATGCTAAATGAAGTGAGTAGAACCAGCAGAACATTCTACACAGTAACAAGATTATATGATGATCAACTGTGATGAACATGGCTCTTATCAACAGTGAGGGGATTTAAGCCATTTCCAATGGTCTTGTGATGAAAAGAGCCATTGTACTCAGCAAGAGAAATGTGGGGACTGAGTATGGATCACACCATACTTTTTTGTTCTTTGTTTGCATTTTTTCCCTCAATTTCTTCCTTTTTGATCTGATTTTTCTTATGCAGCATGATAATTGTGGAAATACATATAGAAGAATTGCACATATTTAATATATTGGGTTACTTGCCATCTAGGGTAGGGGGTGGGAGGGAAGAGAAGGAAAAAAATGGAACACAAGGTTATACATGTGTGAGTTTTGAAAACTGCATATGTTTTTTTTTTTTAAGAAAAACATACATTTCATATGGTAAGGGATAACTGATTTTGAATGGAAGAGTTTATGGTAAAATCCAGAAAACAGATGATGATGCTACTTTGATCCATGAATTTTGTAATATTAGTGTTTTCTGGATATTTGCAATCCTTCATGATTTAAACTTGGAAATGTTTCTTTTTTGGTACCTGAGGATTTCTGATTATATTTTAAGTAAAACTAAGAGATTTAAGGATGCATGAAAATGTATTTAATTAAGTATAATCTGATCATGGTGCTATTATTATTATTTATCTGATGCTGATCCTTAAGAATGCTTTACCTCATCTGTACGCTACAATTAAGCAGTAGTGGAATTCAGATGTGGAATGGCAATTTAGGTCTTCTTGAGCCAACATTCAACATTACTCATTAGCTTAGTAATTAGGCTGCCTGTAGTATCTTAACTCATAATTACTATTAACCCCAATTGCTCTTGTCTCATATTGACTATTAACCCCAAGATCGTATGTCTAACCTAAAGTTACTCAAAACTACATTGGAAGGAGTTTTTTGTGAATATTTTCTTTTAATTTTTAAAGTGTTAAAAGTTTTCAAAGACACTTGAGAGCTTCCTTTATAAATTTTAATTTGGGTTTCTCTTAAACTTCCATTTAAACTTTGCATTTTTACACTTGTCAGTGAGATACACATGTGCATGACATAAATTAGATTAATGACGTATTTCTTCTTAGCCCTACATTTAAATGAAAAAAAAAAAAAACAGCAGGATGTCTACAAAGCTTTTGAGGTTATAAGTAGACATGCTAATTACATTCATTTTTACAAACACTGAATATTTTCTAAGTAGGATTGATAGAACTCTGGTCTTTGGGCTGTCATTTCAGAATTCTTCAAATTGTTTCAGTAATAATCATGATGATGACGATGATAATGATAATAATTGTTATTGCTGTTTTTATTTTGTTAGGCTCTGTCATTGGAGCTATTTATGCCCAACCTCTTGGGAAGAATTTGGTCTTGTCTTTTTTATAAATAAGCAAGGTCATTATTTAAATAGCTAATGTATGCAGCATTTCTTTATTTTTCCTTTTGATCCCATGTTTAATTTTATCAAGAAGTCATGTTCATTTCTCCTCATTTTGGGAAATGTCCTTGTTTTTTTGTTTCCCTGATGAAGCACTTTATATTTGAATTCTACTTTGTAACAGTTTATTATTCATTCCCTGTAGAAACTCTTTGAGATAGGTCAGTACAATTTTCTGTCATTTTATGGAAGACCTATTAGATAATTTTCTCCTTCCACCTGCCAAAGTAACAGTGTAATTTCAGTATTCATTCTGGCCATAATAATGGAAGCTATGTTCAATATTATATCCTCAGGCATACTGTACTGAATAAACTTTATTACTTCTGATGCTTTTTCTCACTTTATATGTATAATAATGCAATAGGAAAACAATAAATGCTGAGACAATATATAGAATTTCATATTAAATATTAAGCATAATTGAAAGGAAAGCTTTAGAAAGCTTAGTTGACCTTCATTAAAAATTTGTACTGAATATGCATGTAATTGAATACATTTCCCTCATTTCTTTAATCTCCATTCTGAAAAATGTGACTATTAACTCTAGACATTTAAATATATGCACATAGGTGTATAGAAGTTTGGTTTAATAAGCACTGCACTTATTTTAATTCTCTAAGACACAATTTAGTTTTCTTTAAAATGCTTATACTAATTCTCATGACACTAATTCTTAGGATTGTTGTGGAAAAACATTATATAAATGATATAATCTTATAGAAATTCAATTCAATTTAACAAAAATTCAATAAGGGCTTATTGTGTGCAAGATAATATATCAGACATTAGAGATACCAAGGAAAAAAAACTGACCTATGCTTCCTGCCTTCAAGGCATTACATTTTACTACAGAGTATATTATACATACATATACATACATATATGTGTATATATATATATACATGCATACTCTCTATATATGCATCTATCTATCTATCTATACATATATATGCAAATATAGGATGTTTTGAATGGAGAGCATTAATGCAATGAGCTTCTCTCAACATCTAAAGATATTTTGGGGTATCTACCAGGTTTTACTCTACTCCTTTTTGAATGGTAGTGAATAATAATAATAATCATAAAAGAACTTTAAGGTTTATAAAGATTCTTTTAAATATTTCTCATTTCATCCTCACAATCAGTCTGGGAGGGAGATAGGTATTATTATTAACTCCCATTTTATAGATAAAGAAATCAAAGCCAATAGTAATTTAGTAACTTGCCCCATATTCTTATTTTACAAATGGATATAGATTGTATCTAATGGATCTTATAAGAATCGTTTTTAAAAGCCAGAAAATATTATCTTATATATTTTAGGAAGAAAATCCTTTGTCACAGTCATAATATATAATAGCCATTTGTTGATGGTTCAAATGAAATATTCCTGAAAAATCAGAGCTGGAAAGAACCTTAGAGATCATTTAATACAAACCCTTTAATAAGAAAGGCTGAGCAGAGAGAGATGAATAAAGTGAGTTGCTGAGGGACACAGAGCTGAGACAGTAACATATCTCCTTACTCATGGTCCAACTTTCTCCCTTTCCATCCTCAGTTTTTTGTTCAATTAGATGTTAGAGAAAACAGACATATGCTAATCCTACATAGGTATATAAACTAACCTAATTTATCAATTTTTATGTGAAGAGAAACAAATTGAATTAACAGAGCACTGGTTTAATAATTAGGAGACCTAGATTCTCTTCCAACTGCTCTGTTCCATAGCAATTTGAAATTGTATAAACTGTTTAACCCTAATGAGCCTCACTTTTTGATCTTTAAGGGAAGATAATTTCACTTCTATTTAAATTACAAGGTGGTTCAGAATATAAAATAAGATAATTCATATGCAAACTCTTTGAAATTGATAAAATTAAATGGAAAACATTACTGGAAATTTCTGGGCTAATTGTATGCTTCTTGACCATTTTGTCTACAGCATCCTTAGATATACATAGATATACAAGGAGATAAGCAGGGAAGATAAGAAGAATGTCTTTTTATCATGAGCAACCAAGCTAGTTTGAATATAAGAGAGGAGAACCCTTCCAAGCCAAGAGTGGTTATAGTCTCCCTTGTGATACAGAAGTGGAAGTATAATGTAATAAAGTGGAGAGGGGATTTGAGATCATAGTATAGGTTCAAATAAAGGAACTAGATAATTACAACCCTTCAGAGGTTTACAGAAGAGAAGACTTAGAGGAGGCAAATATCTTAAGATTAATTACAAAGATCAGTGAAAAAAGTTACTGAATTTGGAATCCAAAGACTTAGGTTCAAATTTAAGCTGTCCTTTTGTGTGATCTTAGGTAAGTTTAGTTTGGATGAATGCTAAGATCTTTGAGCTCTAAGAAGGAAAATGAGTAGAATTTTCAGGAAAGTAAATTTGGATTCAATATAAAAAGAAATATCCTAAAAATAAGATCAGCCTAAAAGTCAAATGAACTGTCTTGCAAAGTATTAAATTAGTTGTACCTGACATATTTATATAGATTCTATAATAGATATTAGAAAGTATAGAGGGCCATAGACAGTGGGGCAGGTATAAGACCCTTCAGCTCAAAGGGAGCCTGCTGACAATGCCTGGTTCAGCTCTCATCTCCCCTTGGGGACCTATCAGCCTTGCTGAGAAGACAGGAGGATGTGACAATCTAGGTTCTACTTGAAGCAGAGATACTTGCAGTAAAGATGCATTTACATAATAATAGCAGTGTTTAAAGTTAGCACATGCTCAGTGTGCTATGGTGATGTCAAGTGTTCTATAGTTAGCACATGCTCTGTGTGCTGTGGTGATGTAATTGTACTAAGGTATTTCTGAGAGAACTTGAAATAATCATCCATGTGGGTCCATATTTGAGCATCCATGTGGGCACCTGTCTCATCATTCCTCCTCTAAGAATAAGGACTTGGGCTGGTACCAAGATCCTCCAGAGAGCTAGTCTGGATGGTACAATAAAGTTTATAAATGTTATACATTATGTTTATAAATAGTAAAGAGCATATGATACATCTTGTTCTGCTTGATGGGTGAGTCCACCATCTTTTGGGAAGGAGCTTCATATGAGCTTATACAAGCTTGAAACTCAAAATCATAATATTACAGTACTGAGTTATGGAGAATGATGTCATCAAAGTGTCACATATACTTTTATCTACACACAAACAAATCTAAGTCATCTGTGTCTCATGTCAAATGGAACAGTGGGAAAGGTAGATATGGTTTACAGAGTAATGGAAAAAGATGATCATAATCTGGGTTAAAAAATTGGAGAATTTTTCCATCTCTGGAATATGACCAACAAGATATCTTTTCTTTTAAGGTATAGTATTATAGGTACATGCTAAAGACAGCATAGAGTTAAGGAAGAAAACTATTTCCATAAAAAGAGAGAAATCAAGCATCAAAAATATGTGATCTACAGTCATAACAAAGTCATTTTATTGACACAACAGCACTTATGATTGTAGAACATAGGAGATCATTCAGAACCTTTTATGTTTCCGTCATTAAGATCTGTGTCTTTTCCATGATTGGGACATGCTAGGATTTTAAATTTTAATCCTACAATTAATTTATGGTCTTTTGATGTGGGTAGACCTTCCAAGGGTGCAATTCTTGATCCATTCATGCTTTTCTTGTAAGACTCTGAATTATACCGTGCCTTAAATCCTGCATAGAGGATACACTTGGAGTGCTGGAGGTCTTCTGATAGCTCTGGTAACACACTATAGGTAAAGTACTTTGTTCATGATGTCCATCTGTTACATCTTGCTCAGCTTAATGATCAGCCCACCATCTTTTGGAAGAGAAGTTTATATTCTTAATTGTGCCAAATGTTATCCATCTGCATAGTACTAACATGAAATCTGGCATTATTTTTTGGTTCCATACAGTTGATTGTAGCATCCTACTCTTTCTACCCCTGTAATCACTCTCATTTTCCCTTCCTTTCTATTTATAACTGCTCCTAGACTGATTCAGGTTCTCATTACCTAATATCAGAGCTACTCTGATGAATTATTACCTAGATACTGACCCCACTCTCTCATCTATTCTTTATTCAAGTACTAGAGCAATGTTATCAATGTAACCAATATTACCTAGTTCTCTACACTTAAGAACTGGAGTACCTGGGTGATGCAGTAGATAGAGCGTTAGTCTTGGAGTCAGGAAGACTTGAGTTCAAATTCAGGCTGTGTTCTAAAAAAATTTTAGGTGACTTCCCATTGCCTACTGAATAGTACAAACTTCTTATCTTGAAATCTGATGACCCTACACTATCTAATTTCATCTTATATGACTCCCTTTGTTGTGACACAAGTTCTACCCAAGCTAGATTATTTGCTTTACTCTATTTTTGTACTTATTTTCATTGGTTCTCTGACATTGCTAGTGCCAAACTTCAAGCCTAGCATGGACTACCTCCTCATCCTCCTCCAATCCCATCTGTTTGAATCTCTCCTATCCTTTAAGGTTCTACTCAGGGGGGTAATTCTCATCCAAGAAGCCTTTTCTGAGAGCCTCAAGAAAAAAAAATCTTTGCTGTTTCAAAATTTTTAGAAATTTAATAAATACTCTATTCACTCATTCACTCAAAAATCATTTATTAAGTACTTATGATGTATAAGGCACTGAGGTATGTGCCAAAGATAAAATCTGACCTACATATGAAGATAAACACTCACATATAGATATGCATACATGAAGATATATAGCTATACATATATGCAACTTTTCCCATATATAAAAGTGCATATATATGCATGCCTTATATATATATATATATGTATGCAAATGTATGCTATATGTGTAATATGTGCCTATATTTATGTACTCACATAGGTATAGATAACTAACATCTAAATATAGCACTTTAAGGATTACAAAACCCTTCACTAATATTATTTCATTTGACCTTCAAAAAACAACCCTGGTTGCTATATATTATTATTATCCTCACTTTACAAATAAGGAAACTGAGGGTAGGGAGGATTAAATGACTTACCATAGAACACACATCTAGTAAGTGTGTGAGGCAGGATTTAAATTTATGTTTTCTTGAACCCGGGTCCAATGCTCTATCTACTGTCCTACTTATCTGCCTATAACCACATTTATATTAACAAGTTTGTCTACATCTGTCTGTCTATCCACACACTAATCTTGTATTTGTCTCTTTTACATAACAGGGCTTAGATTTGTTTCATATAAATGACAGAAAAGATAGGAACACAATTTGTGAAATGGAAAAAGAAAACAACCCCCTGAAAAACAGAATTTTGGAAATAGAAAAAGAAAATAAGTTCTTAAACAACAGAATATGTGAAATGGAAAAAAATCCATAGAACAAAACAACTCATTTAAAAATTCAATTGGCTAAATACAAAAAGAAGTAAAAAAGTAAATGAAGAAAAAATTCACTAAAAATCAGGACTGAACAAATGGAAATGAATGACTCAATGAGACATCAAGAATCAGTTAAGCAAAATTTAAAAAAAATGAAAAAACAGAAGAAAATGTAAAATACCTACTTGGGGAAACAACTGACCTGGAAAAAAGATATAGGAGAAACAATCTAAAGATTATTGGACTTACTGAAAACCATGATGAAAAAAAGAACCTAGACATTATTTTTCAGGAAATCATCAAAAAGAACTGCCCTGATGTCCTAGAATCAGAAGGAGAAATAGCCATTGAAAGAATTCACTGAACACCTCCTAAAAGAGACCCCAAAATTAAAACTCCAAAAGAAATATTGTGGTTAAATTTCAGAACTATTGAACCAAGGTAAAATTATTGCAAGCAGCCAGAAAGAAATAATTCAAATACTGAGGAGCCACAATAATGATTATCCAGGAACTAGCAGCTTCAACCTTAAAGGATCTAAGGGCCCTGAATCTGATATTCCAAAAGGCAAAGGCAGTTGGAATGCAGCCAAGAATAAACTACCCCACTAAACTGAGCATTTTCTTTCAAGGAAGAAGATGGACATTCAGTGAAACAAGTGAATTCCATTTATTTCTGATGAAAAGACCAGAGCTGAACAAAAAATTTGACCTCCAAATATAGAACTCAAGAGAAGCATAAAAAGGTAAAAAGAAAAGAACTCTTGAGAATTGAAAGTCTGTTATGGGTATACATAGAGAGTGCATGTTTAATTTGATTTTACTGTTATAATATTAAAAAGAAACTAGAGGTGGAAAGGGGATTGTACTGGAAAAAGGGAAAATGGAGGTAAAATGAGGAAAATTACATCTTATGAAGAGGCAAAGAAAAATAATTATAATTGAGGGAAAGAAGGGAGGGGGATGAACATTGTGTGAATCTTACTCTTATCTCAAAGAGAGAATATTATATATATATATATATATATATATATATATATATATATATATATATTTGATTTCACAGAGAAACTTCTTTCACCTTATAGGAAAGTGGGAGGGGGAAAGGGAAAAAGGGAAGGGGTAGACTAATAGAAGTGAAAACAGAAATAGTAGGGGAAAGGTATAAGAAAGGAGAGGGGCTCTAAACGGGGAGGACTGCTTGAGGCAAGTGCTGCTCATGAGTAAAATATTGGAGAGGAGGGAAAGGGGAAAAGGACAAAGAAAAGTATAATTTGGGGTAAATAACAAGGTGGGAAATAAAGAATTAGTCATTTTAACTGTGAATGTGAATGGGATGAACTTTCCCATAAAGAGGAAATAAATAGCAGACTGGATTAAAAGCCAGAACACTACAATATGTTGTTTACGAGAAACACATTTAAAACAGAATGATACGTATAGAGTAAAGGTAAAAGGCTGGAGCGGAATCTATTATGCTTCAGGTGAAGTAAAAAAAAATCATGACTAGCCATTCTGATCTCAGATCAAGCAAAATTAAAAAAAAATGATCTAATTAAAAGGAATAAGGAAGAAAACTATGTCTTGCTAAAGGGCACCATAGATAATGAAGCAATATCAATACTAAACATCTGTGCAGCAAGTGATATAGTATCTAAAGTCCTAAAGGAGAAGTTCAGAAGATGCAAGAAGAAATAAACAGCAAAAATACAATAGTGGGAGATCTCAACCTTGCTCTCTCAGAACTAGATAAATCAAACCACAAAATAAATAAGAAAGATGTTAAGGAGGTAAATAGAATACTAGATAAGTTAAGTATGATAGATCTTTGGAGAAAATTGAATGGAGACAGAAAGGAGTACTTTCTTCTCAGCAGTTCATGGAACCTATCCAAAAATTGACCATTTATTAGGACATAAACACCTTAAAGTCAAATGCAGAAAAGCAGAAATAGCCAATGCATTTTTTTTTTTCAAATCACAATGCAATAAAAATTACATTCAATAAAAGGTCAGGAGAAAATAGACCAAAATTAATTGGAAACTAAATAATCTAATCCTAAAGAATGAAGAATGGGTGAAACAGCAAATCATAGACACAATTAATAATTTCATTCTCTTGGATGAATGAAACAACTTACCAAAATTTGTGGGATGTAGTCAAAACAGTTATTAGGGGAAATTTTATATCTCTAGATGCTTACTTGCATAAAATAGAGAAAGAGAAGATCAATGAATTGGGCTTGCAACTAAAAAAGTTAGAAAAAGAACAAATTAGCCCTCCCCCGTCAAATACCAAATTTGAAATTCTAAAAATAAAAGGAGAGATAAATAATATTGAAAGTAAAAAAAAAAACTATGGAATTAATAAATAAAACTAAAAGTTGGTTTTATGAAAAAAGGAACAAAGTAGATGAACCTTTAGTTAATTTGATTAGAAGAAGGAAAAAGGAAAATCAAATTGTTAGTCTCAAAAATGAAGAGAGAAGAAATTAGAGCAATAATTAACAGTTATTTTGCCCAACTTTATGCCAATAAATTTGATAACTTAAATGAAATGGAGGAATGCCTACAAAAATATAGATTGCCCAGATTAGTAGAAGAGGAAATAAATTACTTAAATTGTCCCATTTTAGAAAAAACAAATAGAATAAACTATTAATCAACTCCTTAAGAAAAAATCTCCAAGGCCAGATGGATTTACATGTGAATTCTACCAAACATTTAAAGAACAATTAACTCCAATACTATCTATTTGAAAAAATAGAGAAATTTGAAAAAATAGGTATCATGGTACTTATACTTAAACCAGGTAGAATTAAAACAGAGAAAGAAAATTATAGACCAATTTCCCAAATGAATATTGATGCAAAAATCTCAAATAAAATATAAGCAAAGAAATTGCAGAAAGTTATCCCCAGGATAATATACCATGACCAAGTAGGATCTATACCAGGAATGCAGGGATGATTCAATATTAGAAAACTATTAGCATAGTTGACTATATCAATGAGCAAATTAATGAAAAACATATCATTATTTCAAATACAGAAAAAATGTTTAGTAAAATCCAACCTCCATTCCTATTAAAAACACTAGAGAGTATAGGAAAAAATGGACTCTTCCTTAAAATAGTCAGTACCATATATTTAAACCCATCAGTAAGCATCATATGTAATGGGGATAAAGTAGAACCATTCCCGCTAAGATTAGGGGTGAAACAAGGTTGCCCATTTTCACT
>JAJPUD010008068.1:73019-85607 GCA_023553655.1 Myrmecobius fasciatus
GAGAGAGAGAGAGAGAGAGAGAGAGAGAGAGAGAGAGAGAGAGAGATGGAGAGGGAGAGAGGGAGAGACAGAGAGAGACACAGAGAGAGAGAGAGACAAAGAGAGAAAGAGAGACAGAGAGACAGAGAGACAGAGAGAGAGGGAGAGAGAGACAAAGAGAGAGAGAAAGAGAGAGAGACAGAGAGACAGGGAGAGGAGAGAGAGACAGAGAGAGACAGAGAGAGAGAGAGGGAGGGAGGGAGGGAGGGAGGGAGGAAGAGAGAGAGAAAAACAGACAGACAGACAGAGACAAGAGAGACATAGAGACACTCAGACAGACAGAAACAGAGACAGAGAGTGACAGAGAGAGAGTTAGAGACAGAGAGACAGAGAAGAGAGAGAGAGACAGAGAGAGAGAGAGAGGGAGGAAGAGAGAGACAGACAGACAGACAGAAACAGAGACAGAGAGTGACAGAGAGAGACACAGAGAGAAAGAGAGAGAGAAAGAGAGAGAGAGAGAGGGAGAGAGAGAGAGAGGGAGGGAGGGAAGAAGAGAGAAACAGACAGAGAGACAAGAGAGACATAGAGACAGACAGACAGAAACAGAGACAGAGAGTGACAGAGAGAGAGAGACAGACAGAGAAGAGAGAGAGACAGAGAAGAGACAGAGAGAGAAAAATACAGAGACAGAGACAGAGGCAGAGGCAGAAACAGAGAGAGAGAGACAGAGACAGAGAGAGAGACAGAGACAGAGAGAGACAGAGACAGAAACAGAGACAGAGACAGAAACAGAGAGGAGAGAGAGAGAGAGAGAGAGAGAGAGAGAGGTAGAAAGGAAGACATGCATAGAGAGAGACAGAAATAGATTAAAAGACATGTACACAGGACCAGTGACATATGTTTATATGTATCTCTTTATATATATTCTTCCCATATCAAATTATATCTCTTTTTTTTCCTGAGGCAATAGTGGTTAAGTGACTTGCCCAGGGTCACCCAGCTAGGAAGGGTGTTAAGATTTGACTCTAGATTTCAGGGCTGGTGCTCTATCTACTGTGCCACATAGCTGCCCCCTCAAATTATATCTTGTAGATATTTATGAACATATCTTATAACTCCGCTGAGACAATGAGCTCCTTCAGGTCAGGGAATGTTTTAAAGCTCCAATATTCTCTTTTCCCTCCAAGATCATATATTCAAGTCCACTTTTGGTCAAGGGCATATAGGTTAGTATCAGAGCTGCTGTATGTGGCAAATGAAGATGACAGTATAAGTTGACTGCAAAACAAAAATTAATCTTAGTAAAGCTGTGAGATTGGGACAGGTTTAACTTATTTATTGCCTTTTTGAGGAATAATATAGAATGCATCTTATAGAATGCATCTTTTATGAGATATAACAATTTTGAACAATGTGGAAAAAATGAGTAACAATTGATTCCTCATGAGGAATATACATTTTGTTTAGTTTCAGAACAAAAATTTAAGAGATTTTGTAGTTCTTGCATACTTCTTGTAAAAAATTTAGTATATCATTAATCAATAGATTTTTTTATTCTAGCTACAAATACAAGGTAAGCAATAGAATTTTACCTGAAAATTAAGCTCAGAGGGAATTAGCACAAGCCAAACACTGTTGTTTATAAATCAGAGTACAATGGCAAACTATTATATCATAATTTTTCAATATATCACAAGGTAAAACATTATTTTAATAATGCAGTATAAATATTTTTTAAAGTTTTGAAATATTTTAAAAGCTAGGGTATTATTATAGTAGCACTTTTGAAAACCTCTGAATGAGCAAAAATTTGGCTGTTGTTGTTAATCTCTTTAGAGAGGTAGCATGTTGTAGTATATCCTGTTTGGCTTTGAATTACAAAAACTTGATTTCAAATCCTATTTGTTTGATGGAGAATAAGTCATTCAACATCTTTGAGCCTCAGTTTCCTTATCTGTAAAATAGGGATAAATATATCTATAATTCCTCTCTCATAGGACTATTGTGAGTTTCAAATGAGATAACACAAATAGAAAGCTTTGCAAACCTTAAAGTACATATACATGTCAGTTATTACTTTTTATGATATGTAATTTGTGTATTCCGAAATTTATATTGGAGAAGAGCCAGTTTTATTTTCTTACAGTATCCATTTCTTTATTGCCGTTTTTACAGAAGATATGTAGAAAGCATGTAAATATTGGGAAGAAAGAAATGATAGTTTTGGTGACGAATAAACTAATAAAAGAGAAGTAATCAGATGTCCCTGAGCTCTATATTTTGGTAAGTAATTTCTGTTGGGGACAGGGAGATAGCATGGCTCACATGGATTATCTTCTGATTAGAATATCAATTTATTGAGAGTAGGGATTGTCTGTTATTTCTATTTTTATTCCAAAATGCTTAGCATTATGTTTTGCATATCGTTATCATTTAACAAATAATGCTTTACATTCATTCATTTTTTATGGTGATTCAAAAGCTAGCAAAATGGAAGAATTGGTAGGATAGGAGGAGTTGTATAAAATTCAGAGTTTTAACCATTTTGAGCTGATTAGGGATTTGAAAATAATGTGAAAAGAAATGCTATTCATTTGCACTATCTCTACTTTCCTTTTCCTTGGCATTTGCACTTTAAAGTCTGCTAGAGGGCAGGTATAGAGTGTGAGCAAAGGTGTGAATAAGTATAACCCTCCTTCTGTGGTTTTGTAATAATCCACAGTAAGTAGAATGACACTGTTTTGATGGCATAAAACACTGGGGAAGCAGGTAGAATATACATAGAATAGAGTTTCTTCCTTTCCAACCTACTCAGGATGCTGGAAGACAGAGAGACAAAAGAGCCTCTCTCTAGATTAAGCAGCAAGAGCCAGCTGTCTAAAAGAAAAGCCTGATTGCAACCACTTTTTCTCCTTTCTGGGACAGCGACAGGCAACAGGAAGGGATGTGGTGATTACAGGCTGATCAAGTCATATCTCTAGTACTGTCTATTGGTTCAGCAGTAGTGAAGGTTTTTCAGTTGTGTATTTAGTAAATTCTATGATCTTTTAATGCCTTAGCTTGTGGATTCCCAATCATCTAGGGCCATCTGCCTGAATCTTTCCCTGTTTATTTTTATGGGTAAGTTTCCTGTAGCACCTTGAGGACAGGGCCACTGAATTTGATTTTAGGGCAGATAATATTCTCTTTGTATATATCTTTTCTTAGGGATGTAGGACCCTTCTAGTATTAGTCTGTGAACTAAAATCCCCTCAGGTTCAAGCAGTGATAAAACAAGATACACTCTTCCTTAGTAAGCATATGACTAATAATGGATTTTCTGAAGCTACCTCTATTTTTCACTTATAGACAGGAACCCTCCCCTCATAGGAAGGGAAGTATTACAGAAATCATGGGACTTAAAGCTTAAAGGGACCTTAGAGGTCGTTTCATCATAGAATCAAAAGAACCTGAGATGAGATTGTAGCCTCCTGGATAAATGACCCTCCAATCTTTGCTTGAAGAAGTCTAACAAGAAAGTCAAAACTTTTTGAGGCAGCCCATTTTATTTTCAGACAGGTCTAATTGTTAGGATATCTTTTTAAATTTTCTAAACAAAAACTGCATCTTCTGGCCAGTGCTTCTACCTCTTGTCCTTTGAGGTCAAGAATAAGTTTAGTTCTTCTTCCATGTATGAAGAGACTTTCAAATAGTTGAAGACTGATCTCTTATTCCCCATAAATCATATCTTCTTCAGGCTCAACATTATCAATTCATTCAAGCAAAACTCATATAACATCTAATCTTATCAAAATCTTGGTCATCTTCACTTGCTTACTCTTTTTCTCATCAGTATCTTTCTTTAAATGTGACACAAAATATCCTTTTATCCAGCAACACTATTACTAGGTTTGTATCCCAAAGAGATCATAAAAAAAGGAAAAGGACCCATAAATACAAAAATTTTTATATCAGCTCTTTTTCTGTTGGCAAAGAACTGAAAATTGAGGGAATGTCCATCAATTGGGGAACAGCTGGACAAATTTTGCTATCTGAATTCAATAGAATACCATTGTGCTATAAGAAATGATGAGCAGGCAGAATTTTTTAAAAAAAAAAGCAGGAAAGACCTGTATGAATTGATGCTTATTGAAGTGAGCATAACCAGAATGTCCATAGTAACAGCAACATTGTATAGATGATCAGCTATCATAGACTTAGCTCTTCTCAGCAAATCAATGATCTAAGACAATTTCAAAAGATTCATGATGGAAATGTTATCCATCATCTAGAAAAAAAAAACTATAAAGTCTGAATGCAGACTGGAATATACTATTTTTACTTTTTTTATTGTTTTTTCCCTTTTATTCGGTTTCTTTTTTTACAACATGATTAATGTGGAAATGTTTATATGATTGCATATGTATAACCTATATGAAAATGTTTGCTATCCTGGTGAATAGGAATGAGAAGGAGAAAAAAATTTGAAATGCAAAATCTTTTAAAATGAATATTAAAAACTATCTTTACATGTTCATTGATAAAAATAAAATACTATTTACTCTTCAAAAATGTGGCACAAAGAACTAAGAAAATACATTTTAGGGCAGGGACATTACCTCCATATTCCTGTTTGTCTCTCTAATTATATTATGTAATCACATATATATATATATATATATATATATATATAATTTGCTTCAATATCACACTATTAGCTCATATTGAACTTGCAGTCCAGTCTCCAAATCTTCATTTTGTCCTTTTTTAAAATTGATTTCCCCCTCTGGAATCTGACTACAAAATTTTAATTTATTCCCATGAAATTTAATCTTATTATTTGACTCAAAATTTTTTTCTAGTATGTCAAGAACTTGAATTTTGACTAAATTCCCTTCTTGGCTCTTTGAAATTACATTCTAATGGGGCAGCTAGGTGGCGCAGTGGATAGAGCACCAGCCCTGAAGTCAGGAGGACCTGAGTTCAAATCTGGTCTCAGACACGTAACAGCTGTGTGACCCTGGGCAAGTCACTTAACCCCAATTGCCTCAGCAAAAAAAAAAAAAAAAAAACGAAATTACATTCTAACCATGCCTGACATGTGCCATTAGTAAACACTTTCCAAGTTTCAGTCTTTTTGTCTAAGGTCAATCAACTGGTTGCTGAGTCCATCTATCTTACATTTATATTGTCTAGTCGATGTCAGTTCAAAGTTTTCTTAAAAATAATCTGACCAACTTTATTAAAGGTTTTGCTATAATTCTAGTATTGAATTTCTATGTCTATAGTACTGCATTAACCAATCACTATGAAAAAAGAAAATGAACTTAGTCTGATATAATCTTAATAAAGATCACCAATTCCATTTCTTTAATGTCATGGGATTTTGTGAGTAAAAGTCAGATTTGAAGTTATATAGTCCATTCTCTTTCCTGCCTTTTAAAATAATAGGACAACATTTACTCTTCTCCACTCATATATGACAGCTTTCATTCATTCTCCATGATCTTCCTTCACAGATGATTAACAATGGTTTGGCCAATCATATCTATTAGTTTCTTCAGCACACAAAGTTATGTTATCTTCTGGTGATTTCAATTCTTTAAGGCAAACCAGTTACACTCTTGTCATCATCTTATTTATCTTGGATTTCAGTGTCCTATAACTCATTTTTTGTGGTATCCTTTGAAGATGAAAGATCATTCTTTTTGGCAGAGAAAATTGACATGGTAAGAATTAAGGACTATTGTGTCTATGATCTGTTATAATCATTAATTCATCCCAAGCCCAAGCAGTAGTCATATCACTTATTTTTTCTTGTTATTAAGGCTCTTTGGCAGCTTCATCTTATTCAAAACTTGAGAACATCTAACACTGTTATTAAAGGACAACATCATGCTTCTTTACTGATTTGCCATTAACTTCTCTTTTTTATATTTTCTGTACATAGCTCTTAAAAACTTGACATGATTAGTGAGTTTCCTATGCATTCAGTTCTGTCTGTTTTGACAACTTCTCCAGCTCCTTCACTCATACTAAAATTATTTTTCTTTATATTTTCAAACTATCACACTAGATGGTTCCCTATACAGTGTGCCCCGGTTTCCTTAGTAGAATTTTGAGTCATTGAATCCTATAGAGGCCTTTTCTGAACACTTTGAAAACTGCTCTCCTTATTTCTAGAATATTTGTTGAATTATTTCTGTATTTTCTCTCCTTCTTTATCACATTTTTTCTAATTAAAAATTTTTAAGTGGAATAGTCATTTCTCCCAACACCTCCAACCCAGCAATCAGTTCTACCTTCTTAGTGAGAATTAGATCCAGAATAGTAGTAAACCTCTTTGGTTTTTCTACAGTTTGAATTATATTATATAAGAATTAAATTATATAAGGAAAATGGGCTCTGCTTTCTGACTTTTCTGACTTTTTTCATTTCAAGTCCCAACTAAATTTGCATTCTGATCCCTTTTATTGTTAGTACTTTTCCTCTATTGTCGTTGAGTCCTTTCAGTTATGTCTGACTCTTTGTGACTCCATTTGGAATTTTCTTGGCAACGATATTGAAGTGATTTGCTATTTTCTTCTCTAGCTCATTTTACAGATGAGGAAACTGAGGCAAAAAGGGTTAAGTGACTTGTCCAGGCTCACACAGCTAGTAAGTATGTGAAGCCAGGTTTGAACTCACAAAGAGGAATCTTTCTGACTCCAGGTCTGGCACTCTATCTACTCTTCCATCTAACTGTTCCTTTCTTCTATTGACTAAATCCAATTTACTCTTCATATATATATATTTTTTTGCAAACAATTGTTTTCAGATCATCTTTTCCTTCACAAACTGTGAGCTTGTTGAAAGAAGTTACTGTCTTTTGTTTTTCTCTGTATTCCCTCATGCTTAGATCAGTGCCTGGGCTATAGCAGATATTTCATCAATGCTTATTGATTGTCTTGTAGCCAGAACTCTAGCAGATGGCTGGATACTATATTTCCTCTTAATCTAAGCCAAACGTGATATTTCCCATTTTTTTTGTCTTGTTCCTCTTTCTGTACAGGTATTCTGTAGTGTACACTAATAGTCATCTCAATTTCTGCATCTTTTAATCTCCACTTAAATGCTACATAGCCATTCCTAGATTTCCTCTTGTGAGCATATTTTTTTGATATTCAAGATTAGTGTGTCTCCCTCCTCCATTTTTAGTTCTCTTTTTTTTTTTTACCCATTCTGTGCCTTTTAAATAGAGTGTGCCTTTCCAGAGCTTAGACTTCTAAGTCCCAAGTCTCAATTTGATACCTTCAAATTTGTATCAAATTTGGTTCTTATATGAAGATATCAAAGTATATTTAATAGCATAGTTGTAGAGGAGATAATATAGTATTTGGAGGTTTGAGGGGAAGAGAGTAAAAAGTGTTTTCTAAAGTAATCTTGTTGACATTAAGAATTTCATTTTATTTCTAGTTTCAGCTTTAGGGCTTTGGTATTTTCCTGTGTTTTCCTTACCTTTGACCTGGCCCTAGAGTTTAAGCATTAAGCAAAAGATATTTTTTTGGGGTAAAAATTTTACCTTTCCTATTGTTAATTTGGATCATTCACCTTACCTTTGACTCATGTGCAGACTTCTTCAGCTTTATACTACACCACTTTCCCACTAATTGATTTCCTTTGTCTAGCAGTTGGATGATTCTCCCCCTCCCCTTTCTATTCGGTGTATGTGCTGTTTTGGGAATGGGGTAGTTAGGAGTACAAAACTCTACCTCTAAGCAAGGTTGTCACATCTCTATTTCCTGGAAAATTCAGATTTCTTTCAGAAGTCCCTGTTTGTCCATATTCAGAAGACCCTCCATTAATCCCTTAGTCTAATATTTCATCATAGCATGAGGTGACAAGGTTCTTGAAGGCTCTGTTAGCAAAGAATAAACTCTGCCTAACTGGAAAAGTTTTAAGTTTAGGCCTGGCTAAGCACTATATTTTTGTTGTCAAATAATCACAATTTCAGAATCTCCAGATTCTTTCAGAAGGTTCAGCTCAAGCACCACTGTTAAAATAATGTTTTTCCTGATACCCTTGAATACTAGGGCCTTTCTCTCAAAATCATCTTGTGTCTATTTTCTCTATGCCTATTTAGGATATTCTAAAAGTCTTAGTATAGTTTTAAGCTAATAAAGCTTAATATTGCACTAAGACTTTTGAAATTCACAATATTATTTTCTCTCTACTTGAGGATCAGGGGCAGTTAGGTGATACAGTTGATAGAGCACTGGGCTTTGAGTCAGAAAGACCCAAATTCAAATCCATCCTCAGACCCTTACTGGTTGTGTGACCCTAGGCAAGTCTTAACTCTGTTTACCTGCATTTCCTCATCTGTAAATGAGCTGGAGAAGGAAATGGCAAATCACCCCAGTATCTTTGCCAAGAAAACACCAAATGATATAATGAATCAGACATGACCAAAATAACTGAACAACAACAAATAGTTGTACCTTATTATTATTATTATTATTACAAAGATTATGAATATAACAAGTAAACAAAAGTATCAAAGTATGTTCTACATAATATGAAAACCTTTAGGTAGGGTGATCCTGGAGAGCTTGATTCCTGTCCTGCCTTGTTGGCCTTTGACAAGTGCCTTAACCCCTCGTGATTTCAGACAATTCTTAGTACTTGTGTCAGGATCCTAGAAAAGAGTTTATCTCCAAATGTAAATATTAAAATGCTTTTGGTTGGAAAAGATCCGTCACTCCAGAGGAAATGGATTTATTCTAACTAATCAGGGAACTTACCTAGAGCCTTTTACCCAGTTCTTGGAAAGACCTGCATTCAAATTCATTATGATGCTATATTCCCTAGACAATTCATTTGACCTCTATTTTCCTTAGTTTCTTCATCTGTAAAATGGGGATAATAATAGCATCTACCTATGAGGTTTAAATGTGACAATATTTGTAAAACATCACATAAATCCCAATTGTGCTATTTTGTTACTTTTATTATTCTTAGGTAGCACTGAGTCCCATTTTGTTCAGTTGTTATGTTCAACTTTTTGTGACTCTGTGAACCATGTTGTCTATGAGGCAAAGATACTGTACTGGTATGCCATTTTCTTCTTCAGTGGATTAAGGCAAATAGGGGATAAGTGACTTCTTCAGGGCCACACAGATAGCAAATGAATAAGATCAGATTTGAACTCAATTCTTCCTGACTTCAGACCCCGAGCTCTATCCACTGACCATCTAGCTACCTCTGAGTTCACATAGGAACAAGTAATTTACATTGTGTTCCATTTAGCAGTAAAAACTTCGCTCTGAGCTCTTATTGGAAGTGAGATCAGCTCTGTTTTGAATTTAGTGACCCAGTTTTCCTGATACAGATTCAGTTAAATCTCTTCTGTTTGTTTAATTCATATTAGCATGATTGCTTATTGCCATGTTGACTAACCTGTAGGATCTTAGATTCTGCTAGGTCCTGTTTGACTACATGCTCCATTCTGCCTTGTTTACCTCTATCTGAATGCTAGCTGGCCTACCTCTGACTCCTACTTGCTCTTTGTTTCTGTTCTAAACCTTGATGACCATTGCTGGGTGTCTACTGTTCCATTATGGTGCCCTCATTAAGAATATTCAACAACTAAGGTTCTGGGACAGATAAATTGTAAAATCTCTGACTTTTCCTTTGATCAAAATTTCAAACAAATGTCTGAAGGAGTTAGAGGTTAACTGGCTCCTTGGCTTAGCCTTCTGATGTCCCATTAGTATAATTTATTGTTGGTCAAACTTCATGCAGATAGTCCAAAGAGGTGGAAGATAGATAAAATAAAAAGAATTGTGGAGAGATGTGCAGGGAGAGAGGAATATAAAGATTAATTCTAATATCTTTTCCTTGTAATCTCTCCTTCACCTTGAACTCTTAATCATATAATGCCTTGGTGAGGACTAAATATATTTTGTTTTAAGCAAAAGCATTTTCTAATGGAAGAGTTGAGTTAGAGCAAAAGGAAAACACTTCAGAATATACTATTAGTTAAATTACTTCTAGCTACAAAATTGAATGATGTTCATAACTCCTTCCTTTCCCTCCTCCCCCTATGCCCTTGCAAACCTTTTTTGGCAGTTGTGGTCCTAGTTTCAAAGCAGAAAGCAAAAGGGTTATCTAGGGAAATTATAAAAAAAGCATTTGGGGGGGGAGGGAAGGGAGGATAATTATGAGTAGGAGGGAAAACACCAATTAGTTTTGTCAGTTTTTTTAAGGAAATTTATTTTCATGAATCTTTGGTCTCCAGCTTGCCATTGGGTTATACGAACATATTTTTATTAATATACTAATACATCATTCATTATTAAATTGGCTCTGTTTGTTATTCCATATGGCAACAGCAGTGAGACTATACTATAGAAGTCTCCTACTAGCCATTTTATATTTTCAGAAATCCTGAGATAAAATGTTTAGGAGTCTGGTAAGTCATCAGTAATTTTCATAGTTTATATTCAAATTCTAGTACTTGTAATAATACTTCCTAAAATGAATTCAAGGCAGTATACCTTCTAAATGGAAAGATTTCAGCTGTCAGAAAACCATATTGATAAGGAAATGCCAGCAGTCCTAAAAAAATAGTCTTGTATATCAGCCGGACTAAAGTCAGCTCCTGTTAGGTCATTTGTTTTCTTCCTCACCCATTCCAAAATTCAAAGACAAATAGAGGGGTCATATTACAACTGAGCTGCACAATTATAGCTAATAGTCGCATTCCTAAAACAATTCAATACAAAATCTATAATGCTATAAATAGCACTTGGGCTAGAGGGTATATGACTTTTAGAACAGGTGGCACACTTAACAGTATGTGTTCAATTCAGAGGAGTGCTATAACTATGAGACACTCCTCCAGGGATGATCAATGGGCTAGTGTTGAAGCCAGAGCCTGTTTTCTAGGTCGCTCCGAGTTTGAGGACTTTCATAGTCCAAGTCTGGGTCAGGGAGCAGTCTTCCAATTTCTCCTCTGCCTAGTTCATCCCTAAGCACATTGCCTTGATTCTGAACATTCTTCAGAAAGAAGGATAAGTAAGAGCACACTCTGTTTCTGCTTGCATTTGGGGCAGAATATTTGTAACTCTCCCAAAAGTTCTAGGATGTCTTTATAGAGTGAGGATATCCTAATCTTATTGAAATTTCACATTGCTAGATCTTAGCATTTTCAGAAGGTCCTTCTTAAAATCTATTGTGGGTATACCCACACTTAAACACAGAGGATTTGGAAAATCTTGCCAATGATACAGATATTGCTTATCAAGGTGACCAAGTTTTCATGATTAAAAGTCTTCATTGTTTTCTGCACTAAGACCTTGACACACTTCAGTACATAAGATTTCCCCAGGGAAACACACACACACACAAAATAGATCACAGTTATAGATACATTGGGAAAATTACCCAGAAATACCAGATTCCTGGAGCAGTACTGATTTTTAGTAAAAAGAATTCCTTAAATTGCTTCTTTTCCCCAGAGGAAATAAGAACTTTAAGCTTCAGCATTTCAGGTACATTGAAAACATCAGTCAAGAGGACCTATTTCTTTGTGTTTTTATTTGTTACCTATAGTCACACTCACGGATTACATAGTTTTGGGGGCTACTGTCTATGGCTGATGCTTGTCCCCATAGTTTAGCTGCTTTGCTTTTTTTAAAAATATGGAATCAAGTTTTATCATGCTGACATGATTCCACATAGTGGTAAGGAGTATGGTATGAAGAAACTTGTATTTGAATCCTTGCTCTGTAATTAATACCTCAGTACTTTGACAAGCCACTTAAACTCTGAGACAGTCTCCTCAGTTGTAAAACGAGAATTAATTAGATGATCTCTAAGGTTCTGCCAAAAGTCAAATGAATGAGTGAATGGATAAAAAGCATAAATTAAGCACTTATAATAATACTGGGACTGAGGATAAAAAAAAATAGAAAAAAAAAAAAAGGATAATCCCTATCCTCAGGAAGGTTACATTCCAGTAGGGGTAGACCACACAATAGGGGAATGAGGTTGACTGGAATGGGGCATGTGACTACATGGATTAAGTGAAATCTGGCACCAGCTACAATAAGAAAAGCTCTGAATCCTAAGGGCAGGAGTCCAGACTATGGTGGGAGGGGCAAAGGAGGAAGTAGGCATATAGGCAGGATGGCTCAGAATTGGCTAGGAAAGAGAGAAATTTTCAGTCCCATCTTCGACCCCCATGCTTAAGAGTTGTTTAATACCCCAAAGGAACACTCAGAACTCCCTAATCTTCATTCTGATTTCCAGGTCTGCATCTCTGGAATGACACATAAGTGCTAGGTTGTGGGTGAGAGGATTTTTCATAGCTATATGACCCAGTAGGTATTTGTTTCCAGATTTTAGGATATATTTCATTTTCTTTAACTGATAAGGATTCTAAACTCTAAAGAAAAAATGGATTGGTAACAAATCTATATAATTTGGATTATAATTATTTCTTAATGATCACATTCTTAAGATCATTTATTTGAAAAATAAAAGTAAATCTGTTGATTAATACATGGAATCATTTATTTATTTTTTAGAGTTCCAGCTTCTCCTTCTTCTTCTTCTTCTTCTTCTTCTTCTTCTTCTTCTTCTTCTTCT
>JAJPUD010008068.1:85617-95781 GCA_023553655.1 Myrmecobius fasciatus
TTCTTCTTCTTCTTCTTCTTCTTCTTCTTCTTCTTCTTCTTCTTCTTTTGTTAAAGCTTTTTATTTGCAAAACATATGTATGGGTAATTCTTCAACACTGACCCTTACAAAGCTTTCTGTTACAAATTTCCCCCTCTAGTCCCCACCCCTCCCCTAGATGGCAGGAAGTCCACTACATGTTAATTATGTTAAAATACTTGACAAATCGAATATGCATATTTTTACACTTATCATTGTTGTGCAAGAAAAATCATGTCTACAAAAAAAAATCTGAAAATGGAAACACAATGCAAGCAAACATCAGGAGAGAGCATGAAAATGTTATGTTGTAGTCCACATTCAGATGCTTCTCTCTGGGTGTATATGACTTTCTTCACTGACCAATTGTTACTGGTTTGAAGAATTTCATTGTTGAAGAGAGTCATGTCCATTAGAACTGATCATCGTATAGTCTTGTTGTTGCTGTGTATAATGATCTGGTTCTGCTCATTTCACTCAGCATCAGTTCATGCAAGTCTCTCCAGGCCTCTCTGAAATCATCCTGCTGGTCGTTTCTTACAGAACAATAATATCCCATGATATTTATATACCATAATTTATTCAGCCACTCTCCAATTGATGGGCATCCCTTCAGTTTCCAGTTTTTAGCCACTACAAAAGGGCTGCCACAAACATTCTTGCACATGTAGGTCCCTTTCCGTCCTCTAAGATCTCTTTGGGATATAGGCCCAGTAGAAACACTGCTGGGTCAAAGGGTATGCACAGTTTGATAGCTTTTTGAGCATAGCTCCAAATTGCTCTCCAGAATGGTTGGATCCGTTCACAGTTCCACCAAGAATGTATTAGTGTCCCAGTTTTCCCACATCGCCTCCAACATTCATTGTTATTTTTTCCTGTCATTTTAGCCAATCTGACAGGTGTGTAGTGGTACCTCAGAGTTGTCTTAATTTGCATTTCTCTGATCAATAGTGATTTGGAGCACCTTTTCATGTGACTAGAAATAGTTTTAATTTCATCATCTGAAAATTATCTGTTCAGATCCTTTGACCATTTATCAATTGGAGAGTGGCTTGAATTCTTATAAATATAAGATAATTCTCTATATATTTTAGAAATGAAGCCTTTATCAGAACCCTTAAGTGTAAAGATGATTTCCCAATTTATTGCTTCACTCCTAATCTTGTCTGCATTACATTTGTTTGTACAGAAACTTTTTAACTTAATATAATCAAAATTATCTATCTGGTGTTCAATTAAGAGTTCCAGTTCTTCTTTGGACACAAATTCCTTCCTTCTCCACAGGTCTGAGAGGTAAACTACCATATGTTCCTCTAATTTGCTTATAATATCACTCTTTATATCAAGATCATGAACCCATTTAGATCTTATATTGGTATGTAGTGTTAGGTGTAGGTCAAGCCCTAATTTCTTCCATACTAGTTTCCAATTTTCCCAGCAGTTTTTGCTGAATAGTGAGTACTTTTCCCAGACACTGGGGTCTTTTGGGTTTATCAAACAATAAATTGCTAAAGTTATTGCCTAGTTTGTCCTGTGATCCCCTATCCTATGCCACTGATGGACTACTCTTTTTCTTAGCCGGTACCAAATGGTTTTGATGACCGCTGCTTTATAACATAGTTTTAGATCTGGTACAGCAAGGCCACCTTCATTGGCCTTTTTTTTTTCATTAATTCCCTTGAAATTCTTGACCTTTTGTTCTTCCAAATGAACTTTGCTATAATTTTTCCTAGATCTGTAAAATAATTTCTTGGGAGTTTGATTGGTATGGCACTAAATAAGTAAATTAGTTTGGGTAGTATTGTCATTTTTATTATATTTGCTCGGCCTACCCATGAGCATTTAATGTTTTTCCAATTGATTAGGTCTGACTTCATTTGTATGGAAAGTGTTTTGTAGTTTAGTTCATATAGTTCCTGACTTTCCCTTGGCAGATGGATTCCCAAATATTTTAACTACTGACTTATTTTGAATGGATTTTCTTTTTGTATCTCTTGCTGCTGAATTTTGTTGGTAATACATAAAAAATGCTGATGATTTATGTGGATTTATTTTGAATCCTGCAACTTTGCTAAAGTTGTGAATTGTTTCTAGTAGTTTTTTAGTTGAGTCACTAGGATTCTCTAAGTATACCATCATGTCATCTGCAAAGAGTGATAATTTGGTTTCTTCCTTACCTACTCTAATTCCTTTTATCTCTTTTTCTTCTCTTATTGCCAAAGCTAACATTTCTAATACAATAATAAACAGTACTGGTGACAGTGGGCAGCCTTGTTTCACTGCTGATCTTATTGGGAATGGTTCTAGTTTATCTCCATTACATATGATGCTTACTGATGGTTTTAAGTAGATGCTACTAATCATTTTAAGGAAAAGCCCATTTATTCCTATACTCTCATGTTTTTAATAGGAATGGGTGTTGGATTTTATCAAATGCTTTTTCTGCATCTATTGAGAAGATCATATGATTTTTGTTAGTTTGGCCATTAATATAATTGATTATGCTGATAGTTTTCCTAATATTGAAATTGTATTCCTGGCATAAATCCTACTTGGTCATAGTGCACTATCCTGGGGATGACTTTCTGTAATCTCATTGCTAATATCTTATCTAAAAATTTTGCATCAATATTCATTAGGGAAATTGGTCTATAGTTTTCTTTCTCTGTTTTCACCCTACCTGGTTTAGCTATCAGCACCATATCTGTATCATAGAAGGAATTTGGTAATATACCTTCTTTCCCTATTCTTTCAAATAGTTTGTATAGTATTAGAATTACTTGTTCTTTGGATGTTTGGTAGAATTCACATGTAGATCCATCTGGCCCTGGAGATTTTTTCTTAGGGAGCTGG
Source organism: Myrmecobius fasciatus (assembly GCA_023553655.1). Taxonomy (NCBI): domain Eukaryota; kingdom Metazoa; phylum Chordata; class Mammalia; order Dasyuromorphia; family Myrmecobiidae; genus Myrmecobius; species Myrmecobius fasciatus. The sequence goes on from JAJPUD010008068.1 coordinate 88,489, forward strand.
TTAATAGCTTGTTCTATTTCTTTTTCTAAAATGGGGCTATTTAAATAATTTATTTCCTCTTCTGTTAACCTGGGAAGTCTATATTTTTGTAGATATTCCTCCATTTCATTTAGATTATCAAATTTATTGGCATAAAGTTGGGCAAAGTAACTCCTAATTATTACTCTAATTTCCTCTTCATTGGAGGAAAGTTCTCCCTTATCATTTTTGAGACTAACAATTTGATTTTCCTCTTTCCTTTTTCTAATCAAATTAACTAGAGACTTATCTATTTTGTTGTTTTTTTCATAAAACCAACTCAGTTTTATTTATTAATACAATAGTTTCTTATTTTCAATTTTATTAATCTCCCCTTTTATTTTCAGAATTTCCAATTTGGTATTTAATTGAGAGTTTTTAATTTTTTCTTTTTCTAGTTTTTTAATAGTAAGCCCAATTCATTGATCTTCTCTTTCTCTATTTTATGCAAGTAAGCATCTAGAGATATAAAATTACCCCTTATAACCGCTTTGGCCATATCCCACAAATTTTGATATGTTGTCTTATTATTGTCATTCTCCTGGATGAAATTATTGATTGTATCTATGATTTGCTCTTTCACCCATTCATTCTTTAGGATTAGATTATTTAATTTCCAATTAACTTTTGGTCTATTTTCTCTTGGCTTTATATTGCATGTGATTTTTTATTGCATCATGATCTGAAAAAGATGCATTTACTTTTTCTGCCTTTCTGAATGGAATTATTTATTACAACATTCACTGAAAAGATACATTATTATAACTTCAGATTTTGAGATCAGTGTTAATAGAAAAAAACCTAAATATTTATTGGAGACAAAGAAGGTATTGAACATGAAGCTATTTTCAAATCTCCGCTAAATTCCTCATTCAATATCCCATTCTGGTATAGAGGTTAGTGTAGTTTCCACAAATTATACCAGGAAGAACATAATTCTGGTAAGTCTTATCAATATATACAAATAAACACAACATGCTTTTAAAAGGGAGATGGTATTAATAACTATTAAGAATGATTTAGTTACAGACTTGATGATGTGCCTATAGTCTGAGGAGCAGCTTACCTAAGTCCAAAGGTGCTTACAAGCATGTTGGTCGTGACAACTTATGAAGAAAATCTATTAAAGCACAGAAGGGTTTTGATTATGAATTTATGAAACATGAAAAAATGTAAAAGGCAGAAATTTCCTTTTTTAAAAATGTCCATGTTGATCTCAGATAAAAAAAGTTCAAAGAGTGGATGGAATACCGAGTTTGATTCTACAATTTATTTTGAAAGGGAGATAGGGAAATTAAAAAACCATTAAAAGCATTACAAAATAACTATAAAGATGATTAAAGTCCATCTAGGGGAGGGGTGGGGAGTAGGGGGGAAAATTTGTAACAGAAAGCTTTGTAAGGGTTAATGTTTAGGAATTACCCATATATATGTTTTGCAAATAAAAAGTATTAATAAATAAAATTTAAAAAAAGATGATTAAAGTCTGTGAAGTATAATTTACAACCAAAAGACAAATTAATTTAATTGTTTACCTTGGAAAACAGTAAATAGTGGATCATATTAATGGGTCAGATAAAGTATCACCCTATACAGGATAGTAACCAGCTGTCTTCTATATTCACTGAGAACCAAACAAAAAAAAAAGTTTAGCAAAGTCTTGTGTACAATAAGTATTCAGTAAATGATGATTGCCTGATGCATTAAGATTAGTACTTTGATTCATATCTCTGACACTGAGTAATCAATTATGAAAGAATAGGTTACCAAGCATAGAGGGTGAAAAAAGGTCTTATAGCTTTTATTGAGAAACATTAGAATCCAAATAAACCCTCAACACAAGAAAATTATAAGACTAATCTCAGATGGAGAATATCTGTCGGAATGTGGTTCTATTTGTATGGAATAATTTTGCCTCAAGGAAATAAAATAAACTAGACAGATAATAGATTATTTTTAAAAAGTTTCTTCTAAATCAGATTGTATTTTAAGAAAAAATATACTTTTTTATTATGCTGAGGTAAGAATCCATTTGCCATAAATATTTTAAAGGGTTTGCTATTTTTCTGTTTATAACTTGTCAATCATTTATTGCTTTTTTCATAGTTTTAGATTTTCATAGTTTTTTTTTGAATGAAGTCTGTAGGCTTTCTTTCAATGAATTTTGATATTTAATTAGAACAATATATGAGAGGTTGCAGAATTATATAAAATTAATTTTTATGTTTGCATTTTAAACATCAAAATTAACAATGCATAAGGAAAAAACCTCATGGTACTGACAATTGTACTTGATAAAAAGAAGAAATGATCATTTCCAGTATTGTACCTTTTTAATATTTAACCAGGTTGTTGATGTCACAATTATTCCCTCTTTTTTTCTCTTCTGTTCTCTTTCTGATACCTCTTGACATGACCTTCAAGTCACTGAAACTATAGTAGCCCTTCTATTTACTAAATTCATCCCTTTAATTTGTATCTTTGATTCTACTCTTTCTGACAAGACTCCTTACATTCTCCCTTTCTTCTCATGATGCCCTCTTCTTTCTCTAATCTTCAATCTCTATTTCCTGGTTCCTTTTCCTGTGGCCTACAGGAGTGTCCAGGAGTCCCCACCTCTAAAATATAAAATAAAGAAACATAATCTACCATTCTCCTCAGAATATAATCCTAGATTACTCCTTTCTTTCATAAACAGATTCCTAGAAAAAAGCTATCTTACTTTCATTTACTCAGTTTACATACCTCTTGCTTCTTGATTCCTTGAAATGTAGATTCCAAATACATCACTGTACTGAGACTTCTCTCAAAAATTACTGATGATCTCATTCACCAAATCCAATGACCTTTTCTCAGTGTTTTTCCTTCTTGATATTTCTATTATTTGTTGATCTCTTTTTCAGGAACAATGTCTTAATCCATGATTCCATGAAGGTTCAGCTAGTTTTTTCCTTAAAAGGTATTGAGACTATTGTGGGGATTTGGCTGTCTCAGAGGACTGAAGGTTCACACTGCAGATAACATTTCCTGGTTGCCTAATACAAAATATCCAAGAGAGCTCCAGATGTTCTATGATGTGTAGCTTGTGGAAAATAATGTACAAATCAGGCAAAAGGGCTTTGCTCATCTAAATAAACGTGAGACATTCTCAATGTATATTCTTGTTAAGGCCTGAAATGAATAATTAAATCTCCTTTTGTTAATTATTGAATGATTCAGTTTGTCTCATTTTATTCCAATATCGAACATAAACTATCAATTTTCCATGAACAAGATACTCCATGTCTCAGCTTTGGACATTTTCATGTCTGTCCCTAATGCCTGGAATGTTCCCCTTCCTCATCTACCTTTTAAAAAGGCTTTTTTAAAATCTCAATTAAAATCCAACTTTCTCCAGGAAGTCTTTCTTCCCTCCTTTATTTGCTTCTCATTTATTCTTTTTAAATAGCTTGTTTGTTCATATTTGTCTGCTTATCTATGTAAATATTTTCCTCTGATTGAAAGTCAGCTCCTTTAGAACAGGAGCAATTCCTTTTTTTTTTTTTTTTTTTTTTTTTTTAATATATTTGAATTAGTGCTTTGTATGGTGCCTGGCACATAGTTTGTTAATTGATTGAATTCAAGAAGTCCATGTAATAAATATGCTATGTAATATGTAATTTTCATATATTACATCCAGTAAAGATTCTTAGTTCTTAATTGGAAAAGTTGTACATGGACTTATGGTTTGAGTTAAAACAATTACCAAGTCCTTTTGTTCTTTTCAGACATTTGCACAAAGGTTGAATATGTTCAGTAATCTATGAGTATCAAGGAATGTCATATTTTATCCATCTAAAGTCCAAGATATTTTTGGGTTCCAAGCAATGATCCTGCTTCCAGGCCTATAAATCCTTCCCTAGGGGAGAAATTAGAACTCTGCAAGACCTCAGATCAGAATGACTAATGCCTGTGATTTCTCCAGGGCCTTGGTAGCTCAAGACTTACCATGCAAGGTGAATTCATTCTTATGACACTGTTGTCTCACTTTTATGACAAGATGTGCTATTACTTACTTTCTTTTCCTGGGTTAAAGATTTTCCTCAAAGCTGTTCCAAATGACTTGGGTGACAAAATAGTATTAATAAGGTCAGAAAAGTCTGAAAAAGTAAAGTGAGAGCCAGATTTTATAGTCTGTTAAATTTCATGCTTAGGGATTTTGTCTTTTAAAGATAAAAGGCAATTTATTTGTATTTTTCATTTTTCAAATTTTCCTTAATTGATGAAATGGCATGAAAACCTGAGTCCTGGCTGGTATGATAAAGCAAATAAAAAAAAATCTCACCTATTAGATCTGGGTGACCCAAGGGAGAAGTTTAAGGCTGTGGGGGAAGGAAGATGACCATGAGCATTATAGTCTGAAAGTTGACTTCCTGCTTTCAAGATTACTTTTTACTGAAGCTGGTGGTGATGGTGAGTGGAACTAAGTTTCAGTTTTATGTTCATGGACTATGAAATACCCATAAGTACAAATACATGCACATATGTATTATTATTATTATTTTATATAATGCAAAGTTATTTTCAGATAAGAGTATCAAAAACTGGAGGAATTAAGGAAAGAACTCCTGCCTAAGTGTCACATCTGAGCTTAAAGGGAACTAGAAATTCTATGAGACAGAGGTAAACAAGGAATGGATTTTTGGCACTGAGAATGCCTGAAGTAGGGGAGCCTACACAAATGCATGGAAGTGAGAGATGATATATCTTGTGTGGGAAACACTAGTTAGCTAGTTTGTCTGAAGCACTGAATGCTTAAGTGGGAATGTGATCAGTCTGGAAAGAGAATTTGGAGCTATTTTATAAAAGACTTTTGTAGAGGTCTAAAGAGCCATTTTAGGCATATTAGCCTTTTGTTTTTGTTCAGTCATATGGGTTTTCTTGGCAGAGATACTGGAGTGATTTGTCATTTCCTTCTTCAGCTCATTTTATAGATGAGGAACTGAGGTAAAGTAAAGTGACTTGCCTGGGGTCTCACAGCTAGTAAATGTATAAGGCCAGATTTAAATTCAGGAAGATAAGTCTTTCTGACTTGAGGCTCAGCACTCTACTCTAGCTGCCTTGTAATATTAATGGAGACAGGAAAACAACCTCTTTCTGGTCTTCTCAATATAAAAATAGCCCCATGCTAGAGCTTTTGCTTTAGGTTAGTACCATGACTAAGGAGGCTCAGAAAAGCTGAACTCAGTTGAATTAATTGAATCCTAATGAATAGCAACCCCATGCTCTATTATTCTACTTCTATGACTAATTAAATTTCCTTTTGTTACTTATTAGATCAGAAGCTCTTAACCTCAAACTTTTACAAATATTTTGATAATGGCACTTCAATACAATTATTTTCTTTGTGAATTTTATTTGTGCATTGAAATACATTATCTGAGAAGGGGTACATACATAGACTTCACTTGAATGACAAGGAGGTCATTGACATAAGGAAGGTGTAAGAACTCTAGGTAAGTGTACTACATGTGTCCCATTTCCTTCTAGTTTTGGACTTGATCCAATAGATCATCCTGTTCAACTCTGGCCTATTAAAATTTTAAATAGTAAACTGGGGTGGAGGAAAATTTTATTGTAGAGAAACAGAGAGACACCAACGCTTCTTGAGTAGGGGAGTGGCAGGGTCATAATTATACTTTAGGAATATTAATTTAACAGATCTTCAGAGGTTGAATTGGATAGCAGTTGGAAGCAATGAGAGTAATCAGCAGGCCCAGCTGAGTGATAAAGGGCTACACTATGGTTAGAACTATGTGAATGGAGTAAAAGGAACAGATGTCCCTGCTCTGTTTCAACCATCATGCCCCACTAAGGATACAATCATCACTAGAATAATTACTTACTGGAACTCATCATCATAGAGACTGCTTCAGTTTGCCTACTCATACTTTATCAATACCTTCAGTTACTTCTATTTCTCTGACTGGAGGGCTGAGTGGTAGTGGAGCAAAAAACTTTCATAGCCTTCTTTTATAGAAGGCTCAACATGCCATCATTTGTCACCAGCTGCTTTATCTGCTTTCACCTCCACCATCCTCTTCATCATGCTCCTACACCAGGTACTCTCTGGAAATCTCCTTCCCTCCACTTTTCAGTTTCCATTATGCATTGGCTTCCCTCCCTTCCCTCAAGACTTAAAGCTCCTTAAGGGTAGGAACTGCCTTTCTATTTTTTTTTTTTATTTGTGTATCCAGCACTGCCACATAGTAGACAATTAATGAATATTTAATTCATTGTATTAGAGAAGTGAGAGATTCTGTGAAGGCAAAATTGAATGAACTTGAAAGATGGTTGATTTGGGGTGGTTAGTGATAAAAAGTGAAGAGTCAAGAAGAGAATGAAGAGAGATTATTTATTTCTCTTGTTGTGAAAGTTCTTTGGTTGCAAACTGGAAGAAAGGTGACACCCTGATATGTTTTATTTGTCTTGGGGATAACTAGATAGAAGAGAATCCAATTAAATTAATTAAAAATAACCTCGAATGTCTTTTAAAAAGATGCATTACATATTTATCAAACATTAAGTTTCCTACTCTTTGAGAAAAATAAATTCAACAAACGTTAAGTATATTGCTATTGTTCAGGTGTTACTGACTTCACAACTCTATGGACCACACTATCTATGGGGTTCTCTTGGTAATAGTAGAGTGATTTGCTGTTTCCTTCTACTGGAGAACAATAACAACAAAAACAATCACACTTATTAAAATTCCTAATTCTTTAGAAGCTGAGTTTACAATATTGTTTACATATAAGCTGTTCTTTTGACTTTTTTCACCTTATTCTGCAACAATTCATACAAGTCTTTCTAGGTTAGAGGAGGTTGAAACCATTCTCTTAATTATGGTTTATAGTACAATTGTATGCTATCACATTTATGTAGGATTGTTTGTTCAACCATTCTCAAGTTAATGGACACCCTCTCAAGTTTCCAGTTTTTTTTTTGCCACCAATAAAAAATTTATAAATATTTTTGTACATACTTAGAAACTTTTTTTTTTCTTTTTTGATGGGAGATTTGATTAATTCTTCCCTTGATCTATTCTCCCTCTATTTTTGTCCTTTCTCTCCTTAACTATCCTATTTCCCGTTTGGTTGAAAAACATTTCTGTAACCAATGGGGAGAGAGAGAGAGAGAGAGAGAGAGAGAGAGAGAGAGAGAGACAGAGAGAGAGAGAGAGACAGAGAGAGAGAGAGACAGAGAGAGAGAGAGACAGAGAGAGACAGAGAGAGA